>LUCH01001613.1:0-31225 GCA_013368495.1 Paragonimus heterotremus
TACTGTTTTCATATTTATTGTGTTGTAATTAGCCTGATGATCAAACACGGAAAAAAAGTCTTGTTCGCTACTTTGTCGTTCTCATGACTTCATTGTGTATTTTCGAGCGTAGATACATAACATGTCAAAATGTCACAATGGGACCGCTTGGTTGCTGGTGTGCATGTTCTTCTTATACACGCAGTAAGGTGCAACCTGGCTGCGTTATCGGTACAACCTAGACTCAATTCGTGCATACTTCATAATCTAATCCTTAAGTGGTATCCCTCGTAGTGTAATCTGATGATCACTACGTTGTTTATACGATACGTTTGTGAACGCACATTTGGTTATTAGGCTGGATGAACATATCGAGATAGGGATTTGAATTTGGTACATCTGTTAGTAGTCCTATTTCGTCTTGTTTTTGCCGTGCATATTTTCCTCGCCCTGAAGAACAATGTTTAAATTGGAGAGTGTTTGTGTTGCGTCGATGAGTAGCTGAGATAATTAAGGTACTATTCGGTTCATGTGGACTTGTGATGTACTGTACTCTCCTTCTGGTAAACTGTGAATTCATTTACGGTTCTCATTCCCATGTGAAATTAATATTGGTTTCGCTTGAGTTAAGCTTAATCCGAGGGGGTTCAATTCAATCTTGGTCTTTATCGACTGTCGGTATGTCATCCAGGTACCCCCTTGTAACTGACGCCCTGACTTACTGCATCTGAGGTTTCTTTATGAATGTATCATCCACCTGGCACACTGATGGTATGAGGAGTTATTCTTAGCAAGAGTAGGTCGAATAGTCACGTTGGGCTTGGGTCTTGGGGCCAGCTGACTCAGTATTGCAATAGTATTTGTGACTCACATGTTTTCTGTCTTACGACCGACAAACCAGGTTGGGCGTCGACTGTGAAATTCCTTGTGTGCCAAGACACTACGACCACTTTGGTTATATAGTGAAGTTTGTTGGGATCGCTTGTCAGATTTCAGTACAACAATGTTTCCATTGACTTCTAATTGCTTGAGACCACTTGAATGCTGTTCGACGAATTAAAGGGAAACCGGATAGAAGTGTTGACGATGGCGTCAATGCGGATGTGTACTACATGGAAACTTTCTAGTTGCAGATCTTACTCATCTTCCGGCCGTGTACTGTTTTGACCCGTTCAAGCTTTTTTCGATTGCGAGATGTGAGCGGTTTACGGTTTTGTCTGCACTCAGATTTAAATTGCCTTCCAACAGATTACCTGATCAGTGGAGCAAATGACTCGTATTGCTTTCACTTGTTACAAATGCACGTGCTCACCTTGACTAGTGAATGTTGAGTCTCCTCTTTGTATGTATGTTCTAGTCGATCAACTCCTAAAATTGGATTAATCTGTATCTCAACTTCTTGTTAACGAAAGTAATTCGATGAAGGTGTTGGTTGTCCTTTCGGAACGTCATTTATAAGGATGTCTGATTGACCACATTGTTTTATTTTTGCGATCTTTTGCCTGCTTTTTCCAACAGTTGCTTTCATTTCCATTTCTTAAAATACGAGAAACGGTTATCAGTTGTTTCCTCGATTAATCCGTACGCGCACTAGTCTTAACGCCATTCCTAGGAATTTGGGACGGTTTCAGTGGTTAGAGGGAGCTCACGCTATCGGTATGTCGGCACAGGTGTTTGAAACATATCACTAGCTTTTGCATTTTATCTGTCGTATGACTGACAAAGTTATACATGGGCCCAGCTCTGTCTGATCGACTGTACCGAAACAGGAGCGCGAGCCCGCGATCGACTGATTCGTAGACAGGCGCTTTTGCCTACTGCTAAGATGCCATAGGTGTGTGTAAAAAGTGTGATTAATAATCTCGCAGACATTTCTCCGCATTTTTACATTTCTCCCCGTTGCGTTGATAAATTTTCATAATGGTGGGCGTATCAATACGACTCGTGTACAGACACCCGCGTCAAAACGGAATCGATTCATAATGAGGCTCGTACCAGCGATTCCTAGCCCACAATAGAAATCAGGTCTCCGCACAGCTGTCTGTGCTGTTAGATGTTGGAATCGCACCAGGTTTTTTTTGGATGGAAAATCGCAGTTTGTTGAGCCGATACTTTACCAAGCTACCATGTAGCCGAACCGTGTGGGGGCGGTTGGCAGACCGAATATGTTCGCTGTCCAAAAGCCAGGTGAGTCAGTCAGTGGATAGAACGGATCAATATGCGATTCGAAAAGGAACGGGTGTGGAACAGGCAGCACTGTAGCCAGCAAGTAGGACTATCAACAGTAAAACATTGATGTGCCAATTGGAGATCCCCTTGTCTAGAATATTTTGATGCTAATAGTGTTGACATGGCTCATGGGCCACGAGTCCCAGCTCGGTTACTTTAAATTTTTACGTTTAGATTGAGGTTAGTTGACCAATTCTCCTACGTGCTGTAATGTAAAAACTCCAGAGATGAAATGAATGACATGCACTCGTGGATGAGGCACTGCACCGTGATATTCACTTTCGATGGACCCATCTCACAGTCCCGTTTCTACGGTAGCTCCTGTATGCGGCTAACTCAGTACTCAGTATTCGCTTTCCCGGGCCTCATGAAGTCATGGGAGCACTAGGATCTTAACCTCATTTTGCATCTTCTGCGCGTTCAGGGTTGGGCCATGCAAACATGTATCTATCTTGGTGAGCGATGACTATTCATGACTGCTTTAGATTTGTTTTAAAACGCTTTCGGGTTGTGGCGGTTAGGATGCTCGATTCAGAGTGGTGGAAGAGTTCAAGGCAACTGAAAACTGCTCAAGTGGACAAAATGAGTCATATGTAGACTCGTACTTGCTCTTCTTCTTGTCAAAATGTAATAGTTAAAAAGATCGACCGTTCCCAAAAACTACGACGGAGTATCCATCCCATTCCTGACCGACGTTGCATAAGCTGCGACAGTTTTTGGATTCTGTGTATTTAGATGACAGAATTCGGTACCCTTGAAGTTCATCGTTTGGGTCTCACCGATCAACACGTCCTAATTGCTTCTCGGAAGAAATTCGGCTTCGCCAAGATCAATGGTAATTTACTGAACTATGAATACCGTTGGCCGAGTTGTCCATTTGCTTGAATTAATTTTGTGATTACTCTGCTGGCGATTCCTCGACCATGTGTTGTTCTGGGAACGCGAGTTCCGAGTAATGTGGTCGGTACTTACGGTGAGACCACGCAACAAGGTTATTCAAGGTTGAGTTATGTTTCCACGAGTATATGTTCATGTTAGACAGTCGGTATTGTGTTTATTGGTAACGTTTCGTTCATAACTCAGATACTTCTTCAGTCCAGTTGGATTGGTTACAGGTTTCCAGTAGTTAAGCCAAAACAGGCTTGAGTCAACCCATTACCTCGAACTTAACGGGCTGTAGATAAAAGGTGTCAAGATAAGGTTCAAAATTTAGTATCGATTTTTGACTTTTGCAGAATGAAGGCATGTGAAGTTACTGATGAAAATAAAGTCCATATCTTCAGTTGAGCAATTTGATTCGTTTGTAATTGTCAGTAATGGTGAGGAATTAAAACTGTTGGCATGCAACAGAATACTTTCTTCTTGATTGAGCAGTTCATCCAGCCACCGATGCGAGTCATCTGGGTCGAATCGAAATCTAACAAGTCGCGCCCTCTCTTCGGTTTACCCCAATCGACATTCGAGCTTTTGATTACCTTCACAAGTGAATATTCCTCTGATTGTCCGGACATTTTTCATCTCAATTTCATGGTGCTTCCAAAATGTGACCGGCTGTGACGGATTTCCTAACCATTTTCTGCTCAAAATACCTTCGGGACGGTCTTGTACTCCACTGTTCATTTGACGAAATTCCTGGTTCTCAAACAGTCTGTCTAGCTTAAACCGGTGAACGACCTTTGCATCATGTTTTCACCGTTTAGTGATCAGTTCTTTAGAGCGCCACCAGTTTTCTCAGATATATCAAGCATGAACACTACCGTCTCTTTCTGATCTATATCTTCGATGGTCACATCATTAAAGTCTTCATGAGGAGATTCTCATGTCTACTCCTTGTGTGGATTGTTGGCTTTGCTTTTCCATTTCTTTGAAGCCTTTGTTATTGAGTAGTAGACTCTGTGTAATTGACTGTGAAAGAAATTTTTAAGGTAGTGTTTATTTGGTAATCGTGTCGTTCCTTCTTCTACTCCTTTCAGGTCACTTGTGTCTGTTTGCAAGTTTATGGCACAATGAACCAATGAGCTCGTTATACTGACATATGCTTGCTTAAGATAGGCAAATTAGTAACTAAGACTATTCTCCACAACTGAGCTTATGGTAAGGAATAGTCTTAAGGTGCTGTTGTACTTGACGGACCTGATGATCTAAAATTGGCTGTTGGTTTTAGTGAGATTCTAGTTTGGCAGTCACTCTGATAGTTGAATCGGCCAACCCACACTGTGTGCATTCTGGTCGATGTTGCTTTATTGCATAATTAGCCATAGCAGTCGACATCTCGTGATATTTATTGGTTGTTGGTCCTCCCAACGAAAACCGTGATGTGTGACTGTCAGTACAGTTGTGTTAGCGCGTATTTTGTGTGTGTACCGTCACATATACACAACTTCACTAACACATTTTTCAAGTAGCTATCATTTCTTGTATATTATGCCTCAGTGTGCATTCTTGTCACTTTGAAGTCATGTTTAACTTACATGTAAGTTTTTGCTTGTCAGCTGAGTGGTGGAAGTGGTTTTCTGTGGGCCTACGCTTTTTATTGTGTAAGATTTTCAGTATCGAACTCACAGGAACTTTGAGTTAGAAGGAGCGGAAAATGCTTGTTTACATCCGAATCTGCGTTGAACGATTTACGAACAACAAGTCAGTAAATGGTTTAATGAAGTCGCCAGTTGTAAGGTTGAGAATGCGCAGAAGTGAGAGAGAAATAAGCGGAACAGAAACTCAACTTTGGCTTATTAAGCACACTGCACGCGCACCTCAAAGTCTGGCAGTCAAATAATTGATTGCAACGATGAGTGATAGAGAGTATTTTTATTCTGCTGCAGTTGTGCTGGTAATGCTATCTGTTAAATCAACTTGATGGTCTCAACGTGTGAATCAAGTCTGATCATGGATTCCTCTGCGGATAGCGCTGTTCTGGCAGACTCTGATGAAGTGTTCCAACTCGTTTATGTCTGTATACCTAACAGGTTTTTTCTGCAAGTTGTCTGGTCCAGTTATTGTTGCTTTTAGCTAGTTACTTTTAAGGTGTTCGTTCGGACTAAACGAGGACATTTCCTGACTGATACCGAAGCCACTATGGGAATCTGACTGCTATGACTGAGTTTCCTTATTTGTATGTAGCGCACTGAAAGCTATCCCATTTTACGTCACTTGACAGGACAAGTCGAATGAAGGGTCATAACCGGTTTTGTGGCTGGTTGTTGTACCTTCTCAATGGAAATAATGCTTTTCACGAGGTACAGGCGGCAGAGTTATTGTTTAGCTCTAGATGAGGGCACCCCGATTAGTTGAACGTAATCCAAACGTAATCCGATCGGAACGATCCAAGCGGTCCAGTGAGTAATTGAAGCACAGACTTCGCTTTCTTGACCATTGATACACAGTTGAAAAATGAGCTGTCATTTAAAATCATCGTTCCTAGGCTGCGCTAACGATATTGGTGCCCATTTTTCATGTCCAGGACAATACAAAGTACAACCCGGTTGACGGAATTGCAGTACTTTACTCTATTGAACTGGTCTGAAAGTGGACCGGTCAATGTGTCACGTACGAAAGCAGATCCATTCCCAACTGGGTTCTCTCAGGTTAATTAAATGTACTACAGTAGCTTCGAGAAGGCCAGTGATCATATCTGTGGTCACACTTTGTCCGTTCTAGTTAGCATTCTCTCTCGAATTGCACACTTGTTAATTAACTGACCTGAAGTGTGCGTTACGTTTTAGAGCGATTTTCATCGGTGATTTTCAATCCAATCGGCTGATCACCTGACCTACTGTTGTTCGACTTGCGCCGGTACATGGTAGTCTGCATCACACATCGATCGCGTTTGATGGATGGCATGCTTGGATCACACGATCGCTCGCGATTTCTTGCACATTGAACTTACAGGTCACCCTGTTTGACTATACACCTGTTTGTATTCTGTTGCCGGGTCCAGAGTTTACCACCAACTGTATCCTGTTTTCCATTTCCAGTTTCTATACACCCACAATTTGTGCTTATTTGGTCTTTCTCATAAATTTTAGGCGACTTTGTAGTGTATATTGTGTTTCTGTTTAAATCGATTCATGTTAGTAGAAAATTCGTGTGCTATCGGTGTTACAAGTTCACGCTTTCATTCGACAACGTGCTGTGGGACTTACACACACTGTATATTCGGTCTACTGTTTTCGTAGTGTCTAGATGAATATGGTTATTCATCTTCATGACCGCATACTTGGTACATATCTGTGTTCAGATTGCCTAGCTGTTTGCAGTGTAGAGCCAGTTTTCATCGCACCCCTATACCCGTAATTGGACACAGCCACGTGTGCTGTAGAATGACTGCTATTTTTAACTCCTTACTGTTCGTCCCATTGTGTGGTGGACTGTCAGGCAGGTGGTACGAGCATTCCAACTCTCGGTGGAATACCTCAACACAGGGGGGAGGTGCGCTCAAAAACCTCCCGCGAGTGTATGGAGGACGGCGTGGGCGACCGGATGAGTCATCGCTCAACCGGATCGGACCAACGGGCTAGACATGGCGGCCGAAATAGAATGAATGACCAAATTGAAGGCCTGATTATACCAACACTCGCAGGAGTATCTCGGCACGATGGTGGAGTACGATCAAAGCGCACAGTGGATGGAAGGAGGACAGCACGGGCGACCGAACAAGCCATCGCTCGAAGAAATCGGATCAACGGACGAAGGTTGGCAAGCAGAAAACCTCCAGATAGAAGACGTAAATCACACACCTAAACCGGGTAGAAGTGCACACGACGTGTGAGCGGAAACTTGGGGGTGTTGCGGACTGGAATTGCGATTCAAAATCGCGAGCGCACGTGTGGCGTGAGAACTAGCGAGTCGGACAATAAAGATTGTGCTTTATTGAACGCCTTTTCGCTACAATTGGCTCAATCTATGGATTGCCAAAACCGTTCAGTTCGTTTTGGGCATTCTGTTGGGACTGTGCGGATGGCACATACGGCCTACTACTATTTTGTGGTATACGTTGACTGACGTATTCTATCACCAATAAAATAATCCTGTTTGTATTGGAAATACCGATAACTTAACTTTGTTCACGTATGATTAACTTGAATGCGGCTGCATGACTTTTGAAGTTTGACAATGCATAGTCCTCATGTGACTGACTGTGTGACATCGAAACAAATGTCAGGTGATGCATGTTCTTAAAACTCTATCCAGTCTAACTCTATCGAACAACGTCGTTTTCGGCAAAAGCAAACTCACTTTTTACTTGTTGGTTCAACCGACATTTATGTTACTGTTCTCCGATCTAATAAGCGTAGTCATTCTCTACACCGATATCCACTACGTTGTAACTTCTGGTGCCAGTCATAAGTTTAACGACTGTGCTGACCAGGTAAACATTCGAAGGCACCCTGTTTCGAAACCCTGGCACAAGGTCTGGTAACCGGTTTGTGTTATTGTATTTTTAGAGTCACTACCACCTTTTTTGTTCGTGGCGTGGTATTTTGCTGATTAGCCAAAATCAAGAAATACCGATGGCTGTCATTTTAAAATCCTTGTGTTTTAAAGACAATCACTTGGTGTTTTCTTGTAAGTCGTTGGTTTGCGTTTATCTACCAGTTTTTCTTGTCAGCCAACCGACAGATTGTTCTTCCTGTGATTGTACTGTTGGTCAAGCAGACGTGCATTTGTTGCTGGTTAGTGTACTCTCGCTCAAATGTGCTTAACTTAATTAAGGTTGCACTCTCTCTTTCTCCGTACGTTGCCTCTGCTGTTTTTGCTAAAGTTGATTCATACTATTGAATATAATACATTATCCACGAATAGATACCAGATGTTCATTACTTTCTGACAGGCAGTTACTAACGGAGTGGCTTGCTTTTTTCCACGCAATTTTGTCGATCACAATCTTGCCTATGCCCGTGCCACACCACCTTTCGGTCAGGCTCATACCTGTTATGATGATGTTGTCTATGCTAAAGTATGCTTTCCTTTGTTCGTCGTGTAGTATTGAGTGATGCCTTTGTGCACATCGTCTGAGCAGTTTGGCATTCGATAGACAGCCGATACATCACATGAGACACGATTCATCAAAGTCAAGCACGTGTGTTAATAACTATGCGGAGCTGCTTTACAATCACTCCAATGAGTGACTGTAGATACGCCACGTCAGATGATAAACTGAAGTACGCTTCAAGCATTATTGATCAAAGCATGGAGTTTCCGAATGTTTTCATAATCTTTCATTATTCCTGAGCGGATGATGAGATTGATACTTGAAACTTTTTCTTTCGAGATTTATAAAGAAAACTGACCTGAACTACAGTATGTTGGTCAATGTCATTACATCTCAACAGTGAAGAGGGTAGATTAAACATTACCCACAATTGATCACAGCTGTCGCATTCCCATAGACTTTCCAGTCGGCCCATTTCGAAAAGAAGCACTAGACTAGTCGAGGGGTCATCGATTGGAGTTAACAGACAGTAACTGTGTCTCCTCTCGAGGCGATCGGGCAACCTGATCATTACTCACAAGCGAAAGTGGTTGAGTGTTCACATATGATAATTCGGTCGTGCCTAACGTGAGGTCAATGGCGCAGTGGTAAACACGGTTGCCTCATGAACAGCATGTCCGTGGTTCAAGTCCCGGCAGTGGCTATGATATGCACTACTGACGAGCTCTAATGAGAGCGAAACTCGAGTCTAATGCTTCTTTTCGAAATGGGCCGACTGGAAAGTCTATGGGAATGCGACAGCTGCGATCAATTGTAGGTAATGTTCAATCTACATGAAAAATCAAAATACCCTGCTACTCATCATTAATGGAGAAGGTGTTGTACGATAAAGTGAAAGCGGAATAAAAGAGGCTGTTGTTACTGGTGGTGAGCGCCACATTAAATAGTTGGGGTTATTTTGAATGACAAACAGCGTGCGTTATAAGCAACTTTTCTATTAGCGCCTCATGGCGATGTGACACAGAGGAGTATTTTTTAGCTCTAATGTGGTAGCATAACATTTGAGTATGTCACGATGGTACTCCATTGGTTAGTTTAAACGTAAGGCGATTTCCTCTCTTACCCCTGGCATTTTCAACATGTTGATAAAGTGATCTCCCTCATTTCACTGTAGTTCATGAAATTTCATAGTCTCGACAGTCTCGTGTATTGATTTGCCCGCCCAAGACATGTACTTAATCTCTTCAACGTGCCACCTGACCTAGATACATCCGTCGAGTAGGTGGCTCATACAGCCCTTCTGAACCCTGTTTGTGCGTGATCGGCCTTTGGACATCTTGTGGATTTTACTTGAGTCGTTTTTCAATACCGTGCTGAGTTGTGCTGTGACTCATCGGGCTAGAAAAGTGCTTTCTGTGGACTACGGTGCTGTAGCCGGAACCGCTTTTCGTCGCGTTGCGGTGACGGAGAGCGCCTTTCAGACGGCAACTAAGTGTTTATTTATCAATCCTGGTTCGTTTCAGCTTCTGCTGTTTACTGGAGATCACTGGTTTCTCTTATGTTCGTGGTATCTCAGTCACAACCCACGTTTGGCGTATGTTGAATCGATCGTTTAACCGTTACTGGCACATACCATATGGTTCTAACCAGTGTATGGTAACTATCGTCAGCCTGCTGTTTAAAGCCCTAGTTGCTCGGGTGATTGAGGTTACTTGTCGGTATTGTGTGTTTGTTGTTCTGCTCATTTTGGTCGCGCCCGGTCGTGTCGGCTGATTTTCCCTTAACCATTCCATATAGACTGAATAGCAGGTAGCTCAACTCACTATTTGATCATTGGACCAAACCAGTACGGCTCACAAGTAGCCTGCATTTCTGAAAAAAGACTGGGCTGTCGGAGTAACGTGAACGCACCCTCTTTCACTGTGAGCATCCGCGGTTGTCCCACAACCCCGCTTTTGAACGTACTCGTTTTACATTGTCTCTTGTATCACAACTGATCGATCATTCGCCCTTGTGCACTTACAATTTGGCACCCGCTTACCCGTCCACGCATTCCACTTGTAAGAACGATTAGAGATGTTCACCAAGTCATTGGCCAATCCTTCAATCACTTCGTATATGAAAAATAACGTAAATCGGTTCAGTCCTAAGTCCTGGACAGTGTGTGGTTCACGAATTGCTTACACGTTTTGTTCTGAACCCAGTTTTTCTTTCAACACGCGTATTATATCCATATGGTACTCGTACAGAAGGGTGCATGCACGTTTCTGAGCCCGTTCGGTGCTCAGAAGTCTTCACCCGATTGCGGTCATTTTGTGTATAGTCTGCCAATTAGTCACCTCGAGTGCATTTGAGCCGTTTTCGTTTTGCCACATGCAAATGTGTATCACACTGATGGACTGTTGATTGCTGGACGCCTATTATATCGACCTGCGCATTGAGTTTGGCTTTCTTCTGTGGGTGACTTTTAGTTTTACTGTGTGTCGATTGTCTGGTTTCCTGGAAGTGTTTAATAAGCTTGTCGTCAGCGTAGACATGATACTCCGGTCAATACAGTAGCATATTTCCTTTTTCCGGAATCAGTGCCTTCATGTTCACAGAGACTTCAGCCGAGCTCCGTTTGTTCAAGTTTCACCCTCGCTAGAGCTCATCAGTAAAGTCATAGTTGAATAATAACGCCAGACCCCCTTTAGTTGTGTCATCATTGCCATAAACACCACTCTGGTGGCATACACACCTGTACAACAGATACAAAACAACTCCATTAGTAGCACCATTAAGCAGACCAGGTATCTCACCATAAACATTACTTCCGTCTGTGAAGTGGATCGTGTTTCATCGCGCTAGCCTTGCTTACGTACAGCACGTGTAAAGCGGCTAGTTAGCCGCGCGCAACAACTAACGCGTCCAACTATGATTGAAAGAAATGGGTGTTCGTCGTTGAGTGCTGATTGTTGGCTTGATTGAGGATTCAAAGCTTAGGCGTGTTATCCAAACATACAAGTAACACTGAGTGATGAATGCTCATTCGTTTCGCTCACGGTTTGACTCGCTAGTCTTTATGTGTTGTTGTAACATGTGGGTTTAGGCAGCTGGTCTATTCATCCTGCTTGGATTATGTCTGTTCGGTTGATAACCAATGACGCTCATTCAGTCACCTGTCAACGAATGTAAGCAGTTGATACTATTTGATGGCTTCGCATTATTAAAGATTAATGAGGTTTGGAGCTGCTGTCTCCCCTTGGATATACATGCTTTCAGTATGAAACCGCTTTGCAACTTGCTTCGCACCACAGAACATTGTCGATGCTGAGGAGGAGAATGACGGTCACGCTTAAAATACGTGAAAAATGTCATTCTAAACACTTAGGTAAATTTGATTTGAAAGTGTTCAATTTACAGGCATTTCAATCGCGTTCCACTGTTGAGAGAATAGACGTAATAAGATTGGGCGTAAGTGGCTGTAATGGTTCAAAGGTAGACATCATTTATTAGGGAGAACTGAACGGACGTCTAGGCAATGTGGTGATTTTTTATATCATCATTCTCATATGATAAACTATGGCATTTATGTACGTATCTTCTGTAAGCGAACATCCTAATTACAATGCTGTGTACAATTTTAGCAGTTATATAGTAGAGCTGTAACTTAGAAAGGAAATGTCTATCTCCCTTCGAGCACCACATATCTGGAACCCATGGTTATCGCAAATATTCGACTGTAGTGTACATTCTGGCTAACATGTTAACTTTGTTTCTTGTGATTTGAAACCCAGCGCGAGTAAATTACTCTACTGATTTCACGCAAAACTAAGTTGTCCCGTTTTAATGCGGTAACACAGTCAGATTGCTTCGTCACACATGGTGTCACAAATCAGCTAACCGCCACGTGACAAGTGTAAGTATCATCATACTAAATATGTAAGACTGTATTGTTTACACGAGTAGCCATTGCAGTGGGATCCATATTTCCATGTTATTCAAAGTTTAACGAGCGTTGTTGTATATCGTTTGCATTTGTGTGCCTATTACCGTTTGAATGATACGGATCATTCTGTCTCCAATAGGTCATCCCGGATTTTTCTATTGGATCCCATTGGTCTCATTTCAGTCCATGTGCCCCCTCAGAGCTCATTCTGACGAATGACGTAAGTGCATTCGTGTTATCGTATCGACTATTTTCGTAGAGTATATTTTATGTCACAATTCCGAACACACCCTTCGAAGTGGTGGAACTTTATCAAGTTGCTAATTCTCATGTTCTTTTTACTCTGAATATAGCCGTACTTCTTCATAATAGTGCTCCATATCTTCCTAGTCTACTCTATTTCGGTGTAAATGTGCTTATCAACGCCTCTGCATAAAGTCAGACTTAGTTTTACAAAATTGTTCAGACCTAGTTACGTGTCGGAGTAGCCTTCGTAATGAACAAATATTCTCTAACTTTACGTCTACCTTGTTATTCCAGAAATCTTCTCAAGGGAAATATCTGTTATTCAGAATAACTTGACGTTTTCGTTTGTCATTCATAGTTTCTAACAATTCGCTTGTTCCTTTCATTTTTCGTACCCCTTATCAACCACACCACTTGCTCAATCTTTGTGTTTTTTAAAACTGCATGGGTCTCTCAGTTAAGCGTGGCATACCACTGAGTGCACGTTTCCAATGTAAAGCTGACTTATCCTATATCTCCGAATAGTCTAAAAGTGGCCTGTGGAAAGCAGTCTCAGGTTGCTTGATCGACTATCGCTGTTGGCTTTCTGTGCTGAAAATATTGTCCGTCATGATGTTTCAGGATTTTACTCTCTGTAACGGTTTTTTTTGCTACGTAGTGTGTCATATTACAATCCAGTGGTCCGTGGTTATTAAAATAACTGTTATACTTAGCTTGCTTCAAATCCTCGTAATATACTGTCCGTGTGGCTACATTTTTTCCTTGACTTCTTTTCTATCCGAATCCCAACCACTTCTGGTCGACTTAGTCAACGAATGAAAATACCTTAAAACTGCAACTTTTTCCCCGCATTACCGTGTTTTTCGTCTCGACCGTCCGTGAATTGGGCAAAGTTAAAAACTGTTGTAAACCCATCTAAACGGTACGCTAGTTCGTCCTAGCTAACGTAATTCGCTTGGCAGAATTCAGATTCTCGTCCCGGTAAATATTAACACGAAAATCTCGGTCCCGTATATTGCCGCGACTGTCCCGTATTCGCTTCCAAGGCAAACCAAAAGACGCGTTTCAAATATAGAGCTTTGTTCCGCTCCAAAACGTGTGCCATTAGGACGGCAATTTCAAATTATTTATAGGGTACATAATGTCCACATTTTCTCACCACGACGGAGGCGCCCTGGGACGGTAACAGGGTGGACGCCCTAACAAAAACTTAGTTGACGGTCTACACATCACTCGGTTCTGATACTGGACGGCAGAGTTGAGGATGTGTACACTGGATACTTCTAGATTTGCAAAACTAGAGAAACTTGATTTCTCCTTTCACCGTACCGTTGATTTTAAAAGTTACGTTAGGATGGCTTTTGTCCCTATTCCATGAAAATTATCTAGTGTGTTACAGTAAGTTATATATGTAGCACCTAATTGTTCAGGATGTCGTTATACAGTGAATTGAACTTAGGAATTATCTCCTTCCCCTCCACATCTTATTGATCTTTTAATGCTTGTTATATGTGTGTTTGTTCTGTTATTTGTCCAGCAACTGTGTATTATAGGGAATTTCTTGTTACCGTTTGAAACGCTGTAACAAACGGCAACGTTAAGATTTTATGTTTGAACAGAATTACTTAAATAGTGACATGAAATGTGCCGTATTTCTCATAATTTTACTGACAACAAATTCGTCGTTTCAGGCGGAGTGTTTTATTTTTTTTTTATGCACGTCGCTCCT
This sequence comes from Paragonimus heterotremus, assembly GCA_013368495.1. Classification (NCBI taxonomy): domain Eukaryota; kingdom Metazoa; phylum Platyhelminthes; class Trematoda; order Plagiorchiida; family Troglotrematidae; genus Paragonimus; species Paragonimus heterotremus. The sequence continues at coordinate 14,044 of LUCH01001613.1, forward strand.
GATTATCGATTCCTCAATTCCCCTGTCGTCAGTAACATTTGGTAACTATCTGATATTACCGCGTTTTGTTTTTTATTCGATGCTATCGTTTGAACAATCCACTGATGCAGGATGTCACATCCCATCCGGGCCGTAACTCATCAAATCTAAGCTCAACTACGCTGGAGGGAGCCACCAGAGCCGATACGCATCCGAGCTTCACGGCTCACGAGGTAAGTTTGTCCCACTTCTTGTTTGTCTACTGACTTCTGTCTGGTTAGCACTTTTGCTCGTATTTTTGTATTCCCATTCAGTCGATGAATGAAGCTGTTAATTTCTGTTGTTGTTTTTAAACGCGTGGGCGTTTGTTATAACCAATTCAGCATGTTTGTTCCGCGTCTAAGTCGCGGTAATGTTGTTCACTGTAATACTTAGATCAGTGGATTTGAACTCCAGCCATTTTTATACTCTTGGCAGTCTTATGCTCTGTTTATGTTTTAAGCTTGTTAATGTTACGCACTTGTTCACATGTAAGCTGGATTTTGTCAAGTTGCCTAGACCTGGACAGCCGGATCAGTCGAAGCTACTATAGTACGACTGTACCGTCGTAACAGACTTAGTTGTCAGTACACCACCTACAACTGCATTGGTTGGTGGTACCGATTTCCCTGTTAATTAGTGTTATTGCACAAACAAGTTTATTGCTTGTGATTTGAAACATAATCATTTTCTCTCTTTCAGGAAGAGCCTTGGTGTCCTTGTTGCCATCAGCGACTGGCTTCACGAGACGATCTCGAGACCCATCTTCAACAATGTTTGGAGCAATGATAGCTAACCGTATTTCACCAACGAACCGAGTCACTCTCAAATTCGCGTCGCCCTGGCCTCTACTATTCGTGACAAATACGTTGCCTCACCCAACTTACTTTCGAGGCACTGAGTATTTGTTGTTATCATGTTCTCATCTACTACTTATCCACCTATCTTATGCCGTGTAGGAGTACACATTTTAGTAGTGACGGATGAGTTGTTTGCGTCCTCATGCACATTTGTTCCCAGTCCCTCTTTTCATCACGCGCATGGTTTAATTCGGTGTTCTTTGTGATTCATTTCATCCCTACGCGGAGACAACTACTCAGATTATCATGGTACACTCACTCTCGTTTGAAAGTTTTTTCATATCTGTGCTTTTATTTACTGTCTCGCACGAACATACATTTTTTCGCTCCCACTCCTTTTCGGATATTCGAGTTGGTTTGGTTTTTGGAGAAGTGGATACTTATTTGATCACGTGCACCTTACTTTGTGGTTGTATTCTACCATACTCGTTCAGTTGGGGATACATAGATCAGTTGCTTCATCAGTTCCTCAAAGGTTATTTTTCACACTTCCTTTCGTCCTTGTCTAGGTTAGCTGCGTATAGGTGCCACTTGGCTGCTCCTGTTTCGGAACCATTCCCTACTTCGGTCAACCCGTATCAGATGGGTCATGCGTGTAAGCAGTAGGATTGTCCGAATTCGTGATTGGTATGCCGCGTTCGCAATTCAAACCGGGCGGATGAAGAATTCTGTTTGCCACATTTTTTCCCTGGATACTGCCTACTCATGTGGTTATCGACCAAACAGTTAGATAAAAGGTGATATCCACCATGTCATAAGATCGCATGTCTCGTTTGGGCTGCATTCCAATTTCATCGCACTTGCTTCCGGTTAACATTATGGCTTTAGTATTCAGCTGTTACTGTCCGAAGTGACGATCATTCACTCGCTAGCGATCATAAGTCTGACCAGGTGGTTCTGTGGCTCTGCCGCCGTTTTCCACATCATTGACGAGAACTGCTTTTGAAGAAACTTTCAATACAAAAAGATCGAAAAATCGAATTAAATAAAAGTAAACAAGAACAATATTGTTGGTGCACCATCGACTTCATCGCGTTACCATTTCGGAAAGCGTTTCTAACCAACGATCCTAACGATCACGAGTTCTTCGATCCAACAGACAATACTTATCCACTTTACTTAACGGGACATTCAAGGATTTCACATTTTGTGGCCACTTCGTTGCACAACCACGTCGTGGTTTTACTTAACTATCAGTGGTCATGGTAAATGACCATGATCTGTGAGACAAATGCTCATCTGGCGTACGAAGTACATGATCCATCCATCACAATTTACTTTTTCACTAATTCATCCTGTTTCTCAAAAACTGAAAAGTCCACGCGATCAGATCACTTGCTGTTGATTAAGAGGCAGGAACAACGGTGATCGAACATTGCCATTCCGTACACTTCTTTGTGGACGTGTCATGTTTCTGTGCCATAGGGTGTGGTGGACCGTGCGCATGCGTCGTGCCCTATTTTCCAGTGATAACCGGATGTCTTCATAATCGAAAGAAATGTGTATCTTTGCCACTGTGTTAATATTTCTTCGGCAGCGTTACGAGATGATGTCATTCACCTACATGAAAGGGTACGCAATCCCAGGCGGACTTCCTGTAGCAGAAGAGGTGAGAGTGAGGATGACCCGGTGTCCAATTTTTTTTTCTCATGCAATGTGCATTGCATTCACCTTGTTCAGTAGGGTCTGATTCTCTCTGACACAGGGATTGAACAGAATATTACCTTTCCGGTATTTCACGCTGGTTGCTTAGTATCGGTGGAAAACTGTACATCAAAATAGATGGAATCATTTAGCTCAGCGGGGATGTAATTTGTAACGAAGTTGAACAAAATGAAAGAGGTCGTACACTTCTACCGAACACTACTCACAGTGAGGAACCAACGGGACGATTGCAAATAGAGTGTACAATGATCATTGCAAAGAAGGCATCCCCGGGGTCATTAGGAGCAACCGGATCAGAAGCAACATGCAGTCTCACGTCATGTTTTGTCGTGTCGAGATATTCCTGAGAGTGTTGGAATAATCACGCCTTCAATTTGGTCATCTATTCTATTTTGGCTGCCACGTCTTGCCCGTTGGTCCGATCCGGTCGCACACGCCGTCCTCCATCCGCTCGCTGTGTGTTTTTGGACGCATCTTCCCCCTGTGTTGAGGTATTCCGCCGAGAGTTGGAATGTTCGCACTTCCTACCTGACAGTCCACCACACTCGTCCCTCCTTTAAGGAACTTGCGGCGATTGTGTCGGGGTGCCAATGGTACACCACTTACCCATGGCCCACGAGGACCTTGGTTGATTTGAAAGCTCATATTCTTGCGGTTCGTGATGGTAAATGGTCCATTCCATCGCCTTTTAAATTTTCCTGCGCCCGGACCGGATGTTTCTGGTCGGCTGTAATCTCTCACTTTCACTTGGTCTCCGATCCTGAACGCGCGCCATTTATGTGTGTTGTACCTCACGTCATATCTTTGTTTATTTCTGCGTTGTCTTGCTGTTGTCCGTTCAAGAACACGGTGTTCCAGGTGTTGTCGTTCTTGCGACAATAATTGCCCCTCTCTGTCTCTGGACACGCAGACATCCAAGAGTATCCTTGGCTCCCTTCCGTATATCAGCTCAAATGGGGAACTCTCGGTTATTGCCTGCTTCGTCGTGCGTTATGCAGACAAAACATCCGGTAGTCCTTCTTCTCAGTTCTTGCTTCTACTATTCAGCCATTCCTTCATTGTGCGATTGAACCGCTCCGTCAGTCCGTTCGTTTGTGGATGATATGGCGATGTTCTCAAGCGCTGAATCCCCCAATTCCTCAACATCTGGAATTGCTGTCCTTCAGAACACCAGCCCTGGTCCGTGATAACTGTACGGTACTCCAAGGCGAGCCAGGACGTTGCTCATGAAAGCGTGTGCAACCGTTCCGCTCGTTTGATCTGCCGTTGGAATGGCTTCCACCCATCGTGTGAAATGGTCAATCATGACAACTATGTAGCGATTTCCATTTATACTCGTTGGGAGTGGACCAAAAATGTCTATACCCCAGGTGTGCGCGGCCTCCTCTGTTACAATCGGTTGCATCGGCGATGTTGTCATCGTCTCCCGGTTCTGTTGGCGGTTGGAGCAGGCTCGGATGAAATCAATCACATCTTTCCGCATTGTTGGCCGAAATACCGTTCGCCGCAGTAGATCGTACATGCCTTCTCGTCCCATGTGAACATCTGTGTGTGCCAGCCGAAACACACGTTCCCTCTGGTCCACTGGAATAAATGGCAATCTTCAGGGTCGAAGTCCTCGCTGTACCTCCACATTGACGACTAGTTGACCGTTCTCCAGGTGTAGCCGGTCCCAGGTCTGTACCAGTATGTTCAGTCCTGAAGTCAACCACTAAGGTTTGGTACCTGCCAGCAGATGTTCACATACTTCGCGTACTTGGGGGTCTTGCTGCTGATTCGCCAAGATGTCTTTATCGGCAACTAATACTGCGTTCACTGGTACAGCTTCAGTCGGCAGCTCACTTTCCTGTATCGGTCGCGACAGTGCATCAGGTACCTCATTGTTCGTGCCGTCGACATGTCCGATGGTAAAGTTGAACTCTTGTAGTCGGAGTGCCCAGCATGCCAGTCGTCCACGTGGATCCTTCGCCGTCTTCAGCCAGATCAGAGGTTTGTGGTCGGTCTCAACATGAAAAGCGATCGCTATCAGATAGATCCTCCACTTCTCCAGCGCCCAGGCGATAGCTAGGCACTCTTTGTCCGTGGTAGAATACTTTCTCTGTGCTTCCGTCAGTATTCGGCTGGCATACTCAATGGTCCCCGAAGGTTGTGAAAGAGCTGCTCCGATTGCGATATCACTTGGCTCATTCGGTTTTGGAATTGTCAAGCACCGTCACATGCTGGCAGCCTCTTGTTTGAGTTCGTTGAACGCCATCTCCAAGTCGTCAGTCCATGCAAATTTCCCATCCTTCCTCAGCACTTGGAACAGTGGATTTGCTTTCTGGGAGAACCCTGGCGTAAATTTGGAATCATAAACGACCACTCCGAGGAAACATCTCAGCTGTCGTTTCGACTTTGGTGTCGGGAAATTCTTGATGGCTGTTAACTTCTCTGGCAGTGGTTGGATTTTTCCATTACCAACCGTGTGTCCCAAGCAGATGATTGAACTGCGGCCTATTTGGCACTTCTTACTACTCAGTTTTAGGCCGGCTGCATCGATTCGTTGTAACACTGCTCTAAGTCTATCCACGTGTTCCGACACTGACTTTGAGAATACAACGATGTAATCTCCGTAAAGAGTTACTCCCTCTTGCCCCTCCAGAATGCGAAGCAATAGACGTCTGAAGGTCGCTGGAGCATTGCACAGACCAAACGGCATCCTAAGGAACTCGTACTGCTGTCCGTTCACACAAAACGCAGTCTTCGCTCTGTTCTTCCTCGCCATTGGTAGTTGCCAGTAACCGGAGCGCAAATCTAGGAGGGATAGTACTCTAGCCTCATGCAGCTGGGCAAAGATCGCCTCCATCTGAGACATAGGGAACGCGTCTTTCATCGTCACTCGGTTCAGCTCTCTGAAGTCGACACAAAATCGGTAAGTTCCATCCGCCTTCTTGGTCAACACAACCGGTGACGAAAATGGGCTGCTTGTCTTTTGAATGATTCTTTTCTCCAACATCTCCTTTAATTGCCTTTCCATTTCCGGAATCAACTTGAATGGTATCCGCCGATATATTGGTCTGCACTTCTCACCCGGCTGTAACTCTATCGAGTGTTCCATCCACGTACAGAATCAGTATTGATCATCCGCGTTAGTAAACAAATCAGCAAACTCATTAACATACTGCCGGATGGCCGGGCTTGGACACTGGTAGAGATTTCATCCAGACGCAGCCCATTTGGCACTGACCCTTGGTCTCTTCGCGATGCGCCATCAACATGCAGCTCGTTCCTCTCCAGGTCCACGCTTGCTTTCAATCGACGTAACAGATCGGCGCCTATTATAGTCCTTTCCACATTGTCAATCACTAAGGTTGCGTGGCGTAGCCTGGTACCACCTATCTGAAACTCAACGTTCTGAGTTCCCAGCGCTTTTAACGCCGTCCCTCCGACCATAACTACATACCAATTACCGGACCTAACGGGCAATCCTGATACTCTGCCAGTAATCGTTACACCCGCTCCCGTATCTACTATCGCACTCTTTTGCTCTCTCTCTCTATTAGAACCTTTACCCGTGGAACGCCCCATGATAACCCGTTACCACCGAAAAACAAGGATGAAGACGTCCATTAGGTCACTGGCGGGCAGTGTCCCACCCCATTACAAACAAAACAGTGATTGCGGTGAGGTTGTCCACGTGTTCGTCTAACTTGTTCTCTTGATTCCATATTAGTCTTCAGACCTTCCACTACCTTCGTCAGCTGGTCCACTTTCTGTTCGAGCTGCCTGACTTCCAGCCGTCCAACTTGCATCCGTACGGGTTGGCGCTGTGCAATTCCGACAAGCCGCCAGATGTCCGTGATCCCACAAGTCTCGGCCATCCGCACGCTCTTCTGCAACTCCGGCGGCAAACTCTGGATGAACCGCTCCCTCACCAATCTATCCTTCATTTTCTCATCTGCTTCCGGCAAGCTCAAAGTCAATTGTCGTAATAAGTGCTGATAGTGAATCAAGGGGTCTTGAGTGTCCCAAAATCCGGCATCGTAAAACCGATCCATCGCCCGTTATCGGTCTTGTTCCTTTGTACTCCCGGATCAGTGCAGCCCGTGTGTCTTGATATGATGTTACGCCCTTGTTTTGCCTGCTCAAGGCATAGACAGCTTTTGCTCGCCCGATGAGCAATGTTCCTAATGCCGTCAACAGTTGTGTTTCGTTTTTCAATCTATTGCATGCCGCAATCGCCTCAAATTCCGACAGCCACTCTTCCACGTCTCCATCTAAAAATTGGTTTGGCCACGGCAACTTCATTGCGTTGTGTTCAGGGCACGGCACCAGTGTAGCGAAAAGGCGTCCAATAAAGCACAATCTTTATTGTCTAACGCACCTGTTACCATGCCACACGCGCGCTTGCAATTTTGAATCACAGTTCCGGTCCACAACACCCCCCGATTTCCGCTCACACGTCGTGTGCACTTCTACCCGGTTTAGGTGTGTGATTGGCGCGTCCTTTCCGGGGGTTTTCTGCCTGCTACTCCTCGTCCGTTGATCCGATTTCGTCGAGCGATGGCTTGTCCGGTCGCTCGTGTTGTCCTCCGTCCATTCACTGTGGGCTTTGACCGTACTCCACAGCCGTGTCGAGATATTCCTGAGAGTGTTGGAATAATCACGCCTTCAATTTGGCCATCCATTCTATTTTGGCTGCCACGTCTCGCCCGTTGGTCCGATCCGGTCGAACGATAACTCACCCGGTCGCACACGCCCTCCTCTATCTGCTCGCTGCTGGTTTTTGAACACACCTCCCCCTGTGTTGAGGTACTCTGCCGAGAGTTGGACTGTTCGCACTTCCTACCTGACAGTCCACCACAATATGTACAATCTGTCAGTCGAATAAACAACCATTCTGAGGGTGGAAATTGTTCAGAATCAAGACGATTTTTTCAATCTTTCATTGGTTACGTTTTCTTGCGGCGTTATTTCAATATTTTAGTATCTGGAAAGGGAACATATGCAGTGAAACAGTTCGCTCAGGGGCTGCAGCCATCATGACTAACGGTTATTCACCCAAATGATTAGTAACATCGTCTAACCCAGCTGGCACAAGCATCTTCCAGACCACGATTATTTCGTCCACATATTCTGTACTGAAGTAGCGTGACGCGGCAGTACTGGAGCAGAAACCCACACTCACTCAGTTGGATTTTTCAGCTTGCTTTGAAGAGTGTCTTCTCAAACTTCGCAGGAATGTGCATTGTACGCTGTCCTTTCTGGATCACCTTCGTTATATTTCAACAGGTAACTAGATTCATCCCATTGCTTGTTTGCATGGTCTTATCTGCCCCTGAAATACTCAGCAAGCGTCCTAAATCAGTTTACAGGTGCTACCCAGTGGAGTTTTAACTTATATGCAGGTCGTTTTTACTCTGGTTGACCGTTACGCTTGTGGACATCGTGGAGCTACCGGGGGACAGCGGTCTTCCGGAGTAAGGGTTTCGGCAATAGTCTTGTGAAAGGGAATGACGAACAAGCATGAGCCAAAGGCCTAATAAGCCATGCACAGGACTTACACAAACAAAAACTAAAATGACGTTGTCATCGCGGCAGCACGCTATGGTAAACATTCCTAACTCAATCCTTGCGCTCTTGGTGGTTTCCATTGCGCCTTACGGAGTGGTTCACTTTTGTTCCAAGGTCACCACTGGTGGTTATCAACTTGTCTACACCTAACCAGCTGCCTCGACACTTGGAGGTGCCATCTCCTCTGACTTGCCCGTTAGTCGGATCCTGCACTCTCATGCGAGCTGGTGAGTCTTCATGACCCTTTGCGTTGCCCCAGCTCGGTCAGTTTGTGTGCACCGCGTTTACCCGTTTTGCTCGTGCGTGCACGCTCGGTATGTAACGTAGCTAGAGACAGTCGAATTTGACATAGACAGTAACTACCGTCAGCTGTGATTGTGATTTGAGGAGCGTCTAACCCATTCTAGGTTTGGCCTCAGGTTCTATAGTTTCTTCTGTACACCCCGGCCAATTAGACCGTACAGTGTGTAGCAAGATTCGCACGAAGGTATCGATTTTCTCCTACACATTCGCGGTGTGAGCTTTAGTATTGGTTGATGAAGGTGCATTATTTAGACTGTCAATTTTTTCTGAAATTCTTGAGGGAAATCTTCCTTTAAGGTATGAAATTGGTAGGAGATGACACTGTTTCACAGACTTTGGTTGTTCCTTGATAACAAGTGAACGCTTCACTTAATGTGTCATTGTGAGTATTCTGTCCTGTTTCATGTAGACAATACAACGTAATGTTGGATCCTCCGTGAAGTTGTAGGTGGTCATGTAATTGGTCTGTTTAATCAGTACCGAATGGGTTATTGAACGTTTTCACTAGCGTGGAACACTTCACAAGGTATTCGTTTCAATGGTGATATTTAGTCATCTTCATTTTTGTCCAACACATTTTGTTGCATTGTGCTAGTCAATTACATGCACTCTTTTGTGCACGAGTCTGGGAACGGTGGAATTGTGCACAAGCCCACACTCTTTTACGGGATTGGCTGGTGAAAATTTCGTTCATGAAGGGAAACAGCTGACTATTGTTGAGACGATACTCTGTTGTTAAGTTTTATCGTGTTTCCGGAAGTCGGGTCCCGTATGTGTTTGACCGTTAACATGTACATGCTCTGTCCTAGCACAGACCGTACGTCATTGTTGACCAGTAGAAGTGAACAGAGTTCGCTCTTAACCGGATCTACAAGACTAATTGTGCACGTCTACTCCAGACTAGGAAATGCAATTCATGCAGGTGTGACCTATGTACTGTTTTGTCGACACATTTCGACTCCGTAGATGGGCTTTTTCATCGAAGTTTGTTTATCGATTCTGCTGTTCACCAATGCTAGAAAATTCTTGGCATTCGCTGAGAAATGGCGCAAATACTGACTCGATGTTTGTAGCTGTTCTTGTGGATTTCCTAGGATACAATCTCATTCAACCGCAGTTCTGTTTACTGTCAGCCGGCGTTGGTTTTCACAATCTCACTCCATCGATCAATACATTCCTACTTCATTCATTCAGATCTTATTGATCGTGTCTCTCACGTATACCTTCGATATGTTCATTGTTCTGTATTTGATACGTTAGGTGTGAGGCACACTTATCAAATTGCGCTCTTCATTCCTTGTTGACGGTCCTATTACTTGTCTGTTTGTGTGTTGACTTTTTGCAAATGGTTTTACGTAGTTAGTCAATTACGCGTCATTGTCGCTTTCTCCGTTAGCTAGTTTTTATGGCACTTAGGCAGTCTCATGATAATCCAAGACAGCAGTACATCACTGGTTTGTGCTGATACTTAACTATCAGATCACCGCGAAGAATAAAGCATACCTTAGTGTATAGATAAAAGAAAAAAATGAACCTTACTACTAAAATATCTTGGCCTAAATCCGAACACTCACGGCAAGGATGTCTATATCTACAACCAAGCTATATGTGAAAGCTAGACGCTGTCAGGTTTCATTCTCCCTCGCTATTAATTGTGCTTACCTTAAGGATAACTACACTCACGCCAGTAAGCTCGATTTACTATCGTTTTACCTAAGGTATCTAACCACCGAATCTGAGTCACGATGGCTTCAGCCCGGAGAGTAAATCCAACCTATAGTGGCTGATGAATGATTTCAGTTTTCTACTTCTTCTCATTGTCTGTCCACTTGGAACCTTATACCAGTCGGCCGCATCATGAAGTTCTCGATGTGGCCGGCAGCTAGCTGGCATCCTTAACACACGGTCCAACCACCCAGAGTCTGTGCACACTTAAAGGTTTGACGAACATACAGTCTTGATATTCACAACTATATATCCGCTTCTCTTCCTCCATGCGATCAAACGTAGACATCGTCGGTTGAATATTTGAAGACGGTCCATGTCGACTCTGAAAAGCCAGTTTTCTTAGCCATAAAGAACGGGCACAAGGGATGATTGTTTTCATTACATCACAATTTTCCTGTTATCGTGTCGTTTATGTTCCTACGAAGTACATTTTGTCTGATTACAAGGAACTTATACTTTTATGTACAGAGAATATCCGTTTTGATTTTGCAGGATCATCTTATAAGCAAGTAGATGATGTAGCAATGGGCAGTCAATTGGGCCCAACATTCGCAGATATACTTTTAGGAATGATTGAATCAAAACTATCCGATGCTATAGATGGTGCCAGCCTCTATAAGCGATATGTAGATGATATTTTGATTTTCACCACTAATATTCATTTTGTTATACTTTTAAACCTTTTTAATTCTGCTCATCCTAATCTTTCTGTTTCTCGTGAAGAGGAAGCAGACGATAGTTTATCTTTTTTAGACATTTCACTTATTAGACGACAGGATGGCTCACTACAATGCTCAGTATACCGTAAGGCTACTTGGAGCGGTCAGTATTTACAGTTTTCTTCTTTTGCACCAATCACTTATAAACGAGGTCTGGTGAGAACTCTGTTTCATAGAGCCCGGGAGATATGCACCGATGACTGTTTGCAAGGAGAGGAGGAGAGATTAAAGAAAGTGTTACTCGCGAACAGCTATCCTGAGAAATTCATCGATGTTCACAGCCAGAAAAGACTGATCAAGACTGCCGTGAGTACGGTCCCTAAGAAACAGGTCTTTTTGAACTTTCCTTTCAAAGGCAATCATATCACTGATGTAAGCCAAAAATTACAGTCTGCTCTAACTCATATATACCCAGCGGCTGAATTACGGTTGCTACTCACGACTAGGAGTGTCGCTCAGCTAATTCACAATCGTGTCCTACCGAAATGTTCTGTCTCACATGTAATCTATCAGTTCACTTGCAGTTGCGGTGACGTCTATATCGGCAGAACAGATCGGTGCCTACGACAAAGAATGGCTGAACATATGCCTAAGTGGTTGGTGCGCGCCATGACGCAACAGACAATGGCAACAGAACGAGTGAGACGGAATCCGACTTCATCCATTGCAAAGCACATCATGGAAACAGGTCACGTTGTTGACCCCGCCAATTCGTTCCAAGTGTTGTTGCGTAATCGGAATCCGAAGTTGCCTGCTTTCTCTGAAGCCATGCTAATCAATACTCGCCGTCCGGTCCTTTGTGTTCATAAACTGTTGACTCATGCCCTGGAACTGATAACAGTCCCTCTTTTGTGTAAACCCAATCGTTGATTGTTTCTATTGTTGTTGCCATCCGCATGTCCTATACATTCCAATGTTTTACGTTCGTGACTGAAGAGAGTAAACGAAATGTTAACATCTCGCGACGTATGTCTTCTATCGTTACTGCTGATTACAATAGATGTAAGCGTAAGCTAAATTGGCTGGATTCTTCTACAAACACTGGCTCGCTTATCAGTATGAATGAACCGAGATCTCTTACTGGCTAGTTGTAGTACCCCTCTAGAAGTAAATTCAAGTCACTTTCGACGTCTCCAAAAATTCTTGAATCTCAGTGAAATGAGTGTTAACTTTCCAGCATTATCGTACCCACTCGTCTCTGTCAGCAAAAATCTTCGAAGTTACTTAGGTAGTTTCTAAACATTTGCGAATAATTCGACCAGGTTGTTTGTAAGGGTAATCAGCCTAAAATTACCATTTTTATGTTGTTCACAATTGCAATTCGTTCAGCAGTAAGGCTTACACAACGATCGTCTAGCTTTTATACATCGCTTTATAGGAGCTTACAATGTTGTGGCCTTACTTTTAGAGAATGTAATCGGCTCTAAACGGTTGCGCTGAAGTTGTTCAATTAAATTACACTTGTCTTTCCTCAACTGGTCAATATGTCTGAGTTATTTAGAAGTGCTGACACAGTATACTGGTAGGCGTAGCTACCATCAATCATGAACTGAATGATGTATACCGAACCAAACAGATCGATTATATACAGCACCACGCAAGCGTAGGTGGCCTGTTGCAAATTAACTAATAAGGCGGACTGATGTATGTATGAAATATATTGGAAACATGAAACGAGTGCTACGGAGCACGAGATATCGAAGTGTTTACAATTTGACAGTTGTTGGAAGTCAGAATGTAACAGAAAAAATAACACTGTTGGATTAACGAAACCTCCGAAGAGATTGTTAGTAATTTTCACTATTAGGCAATGTATAATTGGACATGCTTTAAGCCTGAATGAAGTTGTCTCAAAATATCACCCTTAACTTGTACGAAATTTGAACCTCACCCTAAATAAGGCAAATCTCAAGTGCGTCTTCCAACATCCGTATTTCGATTAATAGGTCAAATACAGCGAGAATAGCATGGAATAGACTGAAAATGGGCTTCACACAGTTACTAATAATAGAAAAATCACCCGATACTGCAAATCGGTTGTTTACCAACATACCAATGGAACGTGTACACAATTGGACGTACTGTGATAATTATTTTTAAGCGGAATTATGTACATATACATATATATATCCATAAATATCGGATTCAGGGTGGGTAGGAACCTTAATAGTGTCTGCCGTGGTCACTCATGTGGATGCACCTAGTTGAAACCGAAGAATCAATCAGATACAGCCAGGCAAACCGAGGTCAACCAGATGTTTACTCAACAAACCAACTGCACGTGAACCAGTAATGCTCACGTGACCGACACAGCAGTCTCCGCCATACTAGTCAGGTGGTAAGTGAAATAAACTGATATGAATAGGACAGCGTATGAGGCAAAATGAATTAGAAGTTACTGGCAAGGGCTAGCGATGAAGGTGAACATAGACAAGTAAGTAATAGGTATATAGCAAAAATCAAGATATTAGAAATTCCGCGTTTAAGAAAAATAGACTGAAACGCAACAGCGCCAAGCATGCGAAATTTCTGACCGGTTCCGTAAGCACTGCATGCTCTGGAACAGTATTCCGATAATCGATTATGTGCCAACTTGGACGGGATTCAGTTCTGACGTGGTTAGACCGAGGTATTTTTTTTAACTGTAGAACCGTATCCACGGAGAGCGTGAAGTCATGTCAGCATAAATAACGCAAAGAGGTCAGAATAAATGCGGCGGGTCAGTATACAATAGGTGTGGATCAGGTCACCTCGTAGTCGTCGATAAAACAGCGAATACATACCTAGTCTGTCAAATCGTTATGAGAGACACAACGTTCTAACTATGCGCTAGGTGAATGCCTAAACGCACTACCTTCTCTGGTAAAAGTTCATCACTCACTAAATATGGCGGGTTCGCCTGGACGCAATATTCGAGGTGAGGTCTCACGAAAGCAGTAAAGAAGGTGCAAAAGTATAACTACGTCAACAATCAGCCTGGTGTTATTTAGCCACTGGCCCTAAAGACGTTGGAGGAATGAATGATTGATTCACAATAGGCAGCTCCGTTTCTCTTACTGCATATGCAGCGGCAAAACCAATACGTAGTACTGCGCATTTCTCAAGGATTGTTGGTAACAGTCTCTCTCAATAATCTCCAAAGTTGCGTCGGAGCACTATACAAAGCCTAACAACCTCCTGAGTTGTCCACGATCTACTGTGGCTGAACATCATCTGCAAACATCAGTGAGTGCATTTCCAGAATATCCGGAAGTTCATTGACGTAAAGCGAGAAGAGGGTTCAAAACCGAACATTGTAGTACCCCGCTCATTGAGCATATCAGGGAAATATTGGTTCATACAAGGACATACTGCATCCTGCTCTTCAGGAGCACATATATTCACCGTGAAACTATTTCATTAAATGCAAAAGAGTGGGGTTTCATACGAAGCCTCTGATGAGATACCTTGTCAAAGACCTTACTAAAGTCGATAAGAAATGCACCTACGGCATTACCCTGATCCGCTGCCTCCTTCCATTTCTTTGCAGTATGAAGATTCCTTAGGCAATAGTGCCCCGCCTGAATGCACGATGAACTAGTCTAAGGAGCTCAAAACAGAACACGTGTGTTTCAGTTTTCTCTGCTGCCAGTTTGTTCGTGTTTCACCACTTTACTGGTCATGCTAACAGGCCGATAACTGTCAGATGTCGTCCTTTCCTCCCCACTCCCGAAACAATACACCACCGTTCCATGCCAACGCACGAAAAACTTCGTTTTCATTGAACTTCCAAAAGACCAAGTGAGATTGATCCCATAGAACCACTGCGGGTCCAAAAGGTAGCGCAGAGTAGATAAACGATCTTACTATACCACTTAAGCTACTCCTCAGTAGACCAGCGGGATTACGTATTTGGAATACTGAACTGCTGGGAGGAAAATTTGAGAAGAGACATTCGAATGCAGCTTGACACGAAATGGTCTTCTTATGCACACCAACTGGACACTAGCAACCGTAGCAACTGTGACGTTCTTAGATCAATAGCAAACGCAAATGAGCGTATATGTTAGCTGTGATATAGAAGCGTTGATTTTCTGAATAAGCAATCCCTGCATCGTCTATATCTTTGGCTCATAATAGTTGATGTCGTGATCAGGATTTAAGGAGAAAGATCCCGTGGCCGTAGCCGTTCGAAGGTGGGGACGTCTGGAGTTTCTTAGAGGACTTCTGGGATGTAGTCGAGATGATCGGAGTCAAGACAGATTGCGCAAAGCTGACGGCCTTATGGATGATCCCCAACGGCAAGGCGAAGGCGGCTCGAAGCGGGCCCTGATAAGCTGGAAAGGGCCGTCGCAAAGAAGACACTGCCTGCCGGATTCGACAGCTCCGCTGAATGCTAGGAGGTAATGTAACGGTCCAAGAGCTCCCGGCTTGACTTAGGAGGCGACACTCTCGTTTCCGCCGTGTCAAGAACCTTGCCGCAGCTGGACCAAGGTTCAGAACAACGCATGCTAGAGGATCGCTTCTTAGAAGGGATGCCACCAACGGTCCAGCATCAGCCCAAAATTACTGTCACCGCACCTCCAACGAAGTTGTAAGAATTGGCTGATGCGACTGGACAGTTGCTGACAGACAACCCGCTGACAGCCAAGGAGTTAAAGACAAGCGGACCGAAGCACCTTTGAAGCGCAATGGAAAAGTAAACCCAGGAGGTGATGGCTTTGAAGGAGAGGAAGAAGGCGGAAAATCGTGGCCACATATGCTACGGATGCGGACGACGTGGCCGTTAGCGAAGGTTTTGCCCACTGGGAAGGAAAAAGCCCTGCTTGGCTGAAGTTTTCGCCTAACAATTTTGTTTGAACGAGAAAATCTGGTAGTAGGTGTGGTCTATAAAACGGCAGTTCAGGCTAGGATAGTGTGCTTTTTGACTGATACGGGGCGGTGATTTCATTGATTGGACCGAGGCCAAGGAAGATAGTTCAGCAGTGTGCGATGGTCATTCGGACAACAGGTGGATTTACTCTCAATGTAAATGGTCTGGAAGTATTTACTGTCTGAATCGATGGTCACGTAGTCAGACAGTCATTCCTTATTTTCTCAACGCACGTCGGACTACACTGAGGACAGATTTCCTTGACCCTGTTGAAACCAAGATAGTTCTGAAACATGATAAGCTCGTACCGAAGTGTGATGTAGTTACATTAGTGAGCAAGCGCAACTGACAGCTTAGAAGAACGGAAACAAGCGCACCCCGAGCAATACCAACCAGTGAGAGCCGATTGCTGAATGAATTAGTACACAGATTTCGAAAATTTCCATCATAATCAGGACCCATATGACTATTGTGTCTAAAATGAACACGAAATTCCCATCGGTCCAAAGAAGTTTGGACTATTCGGTCCCAGAAAAATTCCAATACACCTGCGGCCAAAGGCTGAACGAAAAGTGAGCGATATGTTGAAAGGAGATATCATCGAGGAGGCTGATAACCCGTTCAGTTCTCCCCTCTTGCTGGTGAGGAGACCAAACGGGAAATTTCGATTTTATGTCCATTCCGGTTGTCTCAACTAGATTACAATCAACAAAGTCGTATCCGATCCAGTAGCGCCAGAAATTTTTGATAAGCTACAAAACTCCAAGGTACCCATGGTGTTGGATTTGCCGTCCGGATATTGACGGGTACCAATCAAGCAATTAGACCGAGATTAAACAGCTTTCACTGTGAGAGAAAAACAGTATCGTGTCAAACTTATGCAGTTTTGACTGTCAGGTGCTCATTCACGTTCATATGATAAGACCTCAAAGTGCTGCCGGATTGCAAAATGTTACTGTATACGAAAGGGATATCGACTCTTAGAGCGCCAATGAGAAAGAACATACGTTACAGGTTTCAGCTGTGTTGCTGAAAATTAGACCAGTCGCCCTAAATATCAATATTTCAAAGTCTAACCCGACGAAAAAACAAGTAATACTCGGTCACATGGTCGATCAGCTCGAGGTAAAACGAAAGACCGAAAGACTGGAAACCACCGAAGCTTGCACACATCAATATCGAACAGGAGATGGGAGAGTTGTGCGGTCATGCTGGGTTCTACAGAGGTTTATCCAGGAATATCAGTGGGTTCGCGTACACACTGCGTTGCGGTGAAGGTTATATTTCCGGACCGACTCTGTTCCAGGTGACCAGAATGTGTCAACACACATTGTCATCGCTGAACGGTCCTCACATACATACACTCTCAGTGACCTCAAACAAATCCGCACAGTTTAACACCCCCCACTACAGTCCATGATATATATATATATATATATATATATATATATATATATATATATATATATATATATATATATATA
>LUCH01001613.1:31847-42446 GCA_013368495.1 Paragonimus heterotremus
CTCACGTTAGGCACGACCGAATTATCATATGTGAACTCCCAACCACTTTCGCTTGTGATTAACGATCAGGTTGCCCGACCGTCTCGAAATGTAGACACAGTTACTGTCTGTTTTGAAGACTTCTCACATCTGAGTTGAGGAAGTTAATTTCCTTGCACATTTCTTTTATCACTAACGTATTATTTCTAACAGGCATCTTTTACATGACAGATTTCTAGCTTCATATCTTGAAAACTATTAGATGCGTGAGAATTGCGGCGTTATCGTGACTGCCGGACCTTATTTTTGTCGACATTTTTGCTACTTGGTGCCCAAGTTTTCACCCACTTGAGGCTAAAACTACCTCTTGCAGACATTTTCTTTTTAGAACTAGGTCAGTTAGGTAGTCACACTTGTGGTGACCTCATTTTTGGCAATCTTATGTTAGGTTGTCCAACAACTCACTTCTCTGTGATACTTGAATATGCATAATTACATTTTTGATCATGAGGGCCTCTCATGAACCGAATGTTGTTAAATATATTTCTGTTTTGTTTTCGGTTTGCATGACTGGAAAAAGATTCGGCCCCACTGGAACAGTTAAACGGAATAATACCAAGTGGGTTCTCACCATGGAAAACCGAATGATAATGAAAACCAAGACAATGCGTTGAACTCTGTATGTCGATATGGACCCTGCAAGATAGGGAGTACTGAGAAAACACATACAGCTAGCGAGTCATGGCGCAAGATGTTGTTTTAACTCTCAGACGTATATTATAAATTAATAGCTTGACTAAGACAAAATTGGATAACAACAGAAATAATCAAAGATGTGCACTGGTCGTTACAGCCCTGATACGGCGACAAGGAACGGTAGCGACCCTATCGTGGAAGAGGGTAAACGTACGTGAATCAACGGATGTACTTCCATTCATTTCGGTTAAACACTTTTGAATGTTTTTAATAAGTCTTTTGATATCATTTTCTAATTGAAAGACTGAAGGTAAACAGAAAGCAGTCGATTTTTTCTCTGACTTGGAGATAAAAAATGATACTTTAGCGTAAATCGCCCAAGTATTGCGCAAGTTATACTGCAAAAGGACTTGAAAACTATCTGGTTACCCTTGCAGTACAAAACCTATCACAGGCATCATAACCAATGAGTTTCTATTCAGGGACATCTTCAAGTTACTGTCTGACAATGCTACAGTTAACGTATCATCCACTAAAGCAACCTGGGTTCATCCCTAAGCATCACAAAATATGAGCTGACAGCACGTTTGGCAAGTTCTGGCAATCCTGCGGTCTGCGCATCTATTAATTTCTCTCTTATCCTCACGACATGTTTTATTGGGCTTGCTGACTTTATGAGCCCAACTTATTGACAGAATGTTGTAGATCAGTTATCCAACTTGGGTCGTGCAAACAACTGGACCGCTAAAGTTTGCGGACCGCATTCAAAACTGGTTGGTTCTCACAGCAAATCCAAAGGGTGTAACTTCCGTGCTTACTTGATACGTCACAGATGCTATCTCAACTTTTCAGTACACCTGTACAGGTGTCTCCGAGACACACATCCACTCGCACTCAGACAAAACGCAAACAGAACGAGCAACCCAGTCACCTCCTCACCTTCCACAACATGACATCCTGATACACCAACGCTGACTGATTTTGTCTCAGCTGCACGTAGCCGAAATCTTGTCTCATTTGCCTGCTAGTAAATAAGTTGCAACAGTAAACCTATTAGTAATATTTTGGAGCGACAGAGATATAGTGTAGGACCAAGCGAACCGAAGACGACCGGTTAAGAATGAACTGTAAGGTCAACGCGACAGCGAACGAATAACAAGACGAAACTGTAACAGAACGGAACGACATGGGACCATGCAGCGCGGACGTACGTTCGAGTGCGCGGAGTACTCGTCGGTCTCCATACTCGTTCAAACAGACGTTCAAGCAGATACAAAAGTTGGAATCAAAAAGAAAGCAAATGGTAATCGTAGCTCTAACATAGTTAACAATAAACGATTAGGGTCGCTACAAGAGTAGCTTACAGTTATACAAGAGACGTGCCTGAGAAAAAAATTATTTGAATGTGCTCTTCAGTTTGGCACACGACGTGCTAATTAACTTTTTACAGCTACGAGTAAATCAGATGGGATACACTAAGATTATCACTGTGAGCGGAAACGGAATATATATTACAAGAAACATACGAGTGATCACGTATAACGTTGTAGAAAACACCAACATGGGAAGTTAGTTAGAGGGAGTGGTAGATACCGGCCGGTGACGAGCGAGTGAACCGGAAGTGTGTTATTGTCGACTGGAGTCACACAATCGTGTGACATGCGAGCAAGCAATCGGACTGCATGCATTATACGAATTTTATTGATGGTCTATTTATAATATGTAACTAAAAGTTTTGTTACAATTTTACATGTCATACCGTGAGTAGATCAGTGAAATCTCCAGACCGTCGCAATATAGCTTAGAACTAAATCACATTATTTGGAGAAAGTTCCAGTGAGATTGAGTTTTTTCTCCCACAGAAACAATTCAACAACTTCGATGAAATTATTGCAATATGGTGTTTTAGTGAACCTGTCCAGTTAATATTTCCAAGTGATGTGTGAAAAACAGTATGTTTCAATTCAACACACTCTATTTAGCATACATTAACACCCAATTTTAATATAAAATGATGTACTTCACCTCACACCACATTTACTGCTCACATGGTCTATTGCCCGTTACTCACTTCCATACAGAGATTCATCACGACATTAAACGTCCAGAACGCCTTCAGAATATTTAAGAAAAGGGTCGGCGATATTTGAGAAGTGTCCCAATGACGCGCAGATATTAACCAGAAACCTACTAACATTCCATTAAAACACCGCAGGTAGCTGCAAGTGCTAAAAGACAGAGGAATAAAACGGCCGCCAAATTTTCCGTAAGGAAGTGTGGTGTAGGAATGCATGCTTTGCATTCGTCGAATAAAAATATTTTTATTACACAATTTATATGGCGACATCCTGTAGTTTTGTAGACTATAGTCGCACGGCATCTTGGGTTGCTGTTTATCGTGTTGATGTTTACCAGATCAAATAGGCAAATCTGGTGCATTCATACAACTTTCAAGGTGGTTACCCGAATATAAATCCCAGCAATAGACGCTTGGTTGCTGATGTCGATCTGCATGTCAGTGGAATGGTGAATCTTTTCAATAATGATCGTGAGATTAGATTGCACGTCAACAGGGCGTTTGAGACTAGAGTGAACCGTCATGATTTAGGCCATCAACCCATTGGGCACATTAAATTGAATAATCGCAAACAAATTAACTTCCGATATCTATTAAAGAACCTGGGATCTAATTATTTTATGCTACAAGGGGAAGTCCTAATTCCCAAAAGTGCGTTCCCAATTCTTGTTAAGTACGAAGATGTTATTCTAGGTGATGCAACACACCAATTAAATTACAGCAGATTTGCGCTATGGCATGCCATGTTTCAGGTATCCGGATGTTCGAAAAACATGGTATTTAGGTTACAGACTTTTCAGCACCAAACGAGATGATATTATCAGTGTGTAAGTGTTTGAGTATATGAATTTGAGCGTTCAACTAAGGAGACTGCACTGCATGTAGTGACTTGGAGACATCCCAGGTCTGTCTGCTGTACGATATAGAAAATGGTAAGTATCTTTGTTTGCCGTCTGCTTGGTGCATGCCATCGCGTTTGTTTGCTTGTATGCTTGTTGGCTTACGCGCGCCAATGACGCTATATACATTCTTCCGGCTTGCTCGCGCGCTCGACGGTCGGATCCTTAATCGCCCTTGCTACCTTCGCGTATCGGTGTCGTTTAGCGGTTATGTGGACCTACTTTAATTATCGTATAATATACTTTCAGCCTCCCGAAATTATTGGTATTCTTATTTCGCGTCTGGTGGTCATTGCGTATGCCGTGGGAAGAGTTTATTTAGTGCACCTACGCACTCAAACACGAACTACTCTAATTACGACACATCAATGTTAACCTGCAATAGCATTTTACGTTATGGACACAGCCGATCACTGCTCTTTGTAAGACCTGTCGTTGTATGGAAGTTCAAACCTTTGTTGCGTGTTTTGAAACGACTGAATGGGGAGTGGTCGCTGCTATTATATTGACAATGGGTGTGACGTGTGACATTCCGGTTTCTCTGGCACCTCGTTTGTCTTCATATACTCACATATAACTGATTTATTGCATACACTCTTAAGGATGCAGCAAAGCTTGTTCGGAAACACATAGCACGATACCAGCCTGTTGTCTTTTTTATTCAGTTCCGTGACAAGAATAGCGTGTTTTTAAGATTCCTTTATTTCGCCTTCAACGATGAATACATCACGCAACAAAAACATGCCGACTGAGACTTTCAATTAAACGAACATTGAATACAGCTGAACTCCGTGTGACATCTCACACACAGAAGCTTATGCATTTAGAACCATGTTAACTGGTTCCAGACCAATATTTTTGCGGTTTGCTGAAGCGGTCGCAATCACTCGTCTCGAACTAGCTCTGTGTTTGTAAGAACAACTGCTCGTGAACTTGACGCTTTCCTGGATTTAGTGACTTATCTTAACGCGCTGAGTGATTATCCATCCCCTGAACTGTTTGCTTTAAAAAAATAACGGTTCACTTTATTGTAAATCTAGTATTGATTAATCAGTTAATGGCATCCATCCGTTTTCGCGTTCCTGCTGTTTTGTTCAAACCACTGAAAGGAACTAATCGTATTATGTTTCTGTTTTATCTCAGCTGTCAGCCTTTGTGCTGTCTTCCTTGTTTCCAGGACGAAATGTATGCAACCAGAAACTACCAACTTTCTTGCATCAGTCTGGCGACTGTAATAAACAATACTTTTGATAGTCTCATTCATTAGTATATTTCTGTGACTGGTTTCTACCCACTTTTGTTGTAGTCAGGTTATCCATTTTATAATGTTCGTCCGGAAGCTAAATTCACAACTCACTCCGCGACCCGCTAATTTGAAGTGTTTCTCTGTACATTCTATTTTCCAGGGTCAATATCAACACACAGGTGTCAAGGCGCTGTCCCTGATTTTCCACTGTCGACCGATGTTCGATAGTGAGCGCTGTTGGACTGGTTACAAAAATTGGTGAGCCCAAAGTAAATTTTGTACGCGCTATCGCACTTCGCCGTTTTCGGCGAGTTTGTTTTGTATCATTGTTTTGCTTTGCATTTTCAAAACGGTCTTTTTTCCCGATCGTTTATACGTCTGGTCATATTACTTTCCTATCACCGATTTAATCCTCTATTACTATGTGACTTTTATTTGTTATATTCATGTCTGATAACGATTCTACGCTCTGCGTGTACCCCGCGGTAACCATATCGCCAGTAATCAGGCTGTTAAAAATGGGCCCCATTCTATGGTTCACACACTTAAGGGCGGAATTTTGTAATAAACGAGTTTCTTTCTAACAGGCCAAATTCAGCCAGTTAGCTTATGGCTTGCTGAGAGTCCATGACACAACCCCCGAGACATGTTAGTGAACAAACCTACATAGAACCACTACAAAAATATAAAGGAGGCGGTAATCAGTTATATCACTCCATCGAAAACATCTCGTTGGCAGCGGCTATTTAGTAGGTTGAAGCCGGGTGACAAGCGCCCGACGCCCCTGCTGCGAGAAGCGCAACAACTATTAGGCACGTCGCAGGTAGACGAGTCTCTTCTCTGCGGATTGTGGAGACAGAGACTGCTGAAGACAACATAGGCAATTGCGTCTATTGTATGGTCAACCTTCAGCGGAGACAGCGGAGAAAGCTGATTATATGGTAGAATGTTTTCAGCCACTTCTTAAGGAGATTAGCATCCCAGTAGGGACGCCACGTCCAGTGAAAAGTACTCCACTACTCAATGGGTTGCAGCCCGTCTATAGCAGAATCAAGCACAACAGCATTGTGAACCGCGATTTTAGCAGAATTCCTCTAAGTCGTCCAGTACGCCATCGACCTAAGAGATCCCCAGGCGCACATTGTCGCAACAGAAAGACGCTTACTCTTGATATTGTAATGACTTGAGTATTTCACTGGCATTCTTGCGGTATGATGTGTAAAACGGTTCCGAAATTCATTGGTGTGTTGTAACTAGGCTATTAAGGAAGTCTGCATGATGTAAGCTATCCGTTTGTTTGTCTACATGTCATGTGACCGTGGCGCGAACCCGAGCGCACACGTGTGCCACACATTTCCGGTTTACTCACTCGTCGACGGACGGTCTTTAGCTTCCCTAACCGATTCACGTGTCGGTGCCAATTTTGGCGCCATAAGAGACCTTCCGTATATTTTGTGCAATAAATATTCGATCCCTCCCTCAACGACCTTTATACATTTCGCGTGTGGCTAATTCGTGCCCGGGAAAACGAATTAGTGTGCCGTGCATTAAAGTATCTCCAACCTTTCGGCAATCGACTCACTAGGACAACTTCCACGCAAACCCGCGATCATGACTAACCTCGTGGGCGTTGCAACTTGCCGCCTTATCTTTGTGGCGGATGTAGAAATCGGAGGCCCGTTCCTTGTTGATACTAGGGCGTGGTTTATCGTGCTTCCGTCTACGCAAGACGAGGTGTTGAACGCCTGCAGCCCAAAGCTTCGTGTTGCCAATAGTACACTTTAACTCCTTATTTAGGCTTCTGATGGATAATCCGCTGGGTGTTTACAATTGCCGCGGTACCTTTCGCTATAAATAGCATCGATCTCCTCTGGTATTTCAGCCTTGTGATTCATACGAAACGCCGTCTATCAACCAATTCCAGCATTGGGCTAAGCATACCCGGCACGCACGCAACAGTCTCGACCATAACATTCATCTATGCCCAAACCATCGCCCTTAAGGAATTTGTGGATCTCTTCACTACGTTCCAACAGTTCGTTCGCACGTCGAACGATAGTTCACCAGTTACCTCTAATGTCACTAACCACATTCGCACTAAGGGACTCCCCGTCTCAGCATGGTCTTGTAGGTTGGATCCCGACAAACTCAAACTCATTCGGGCAGAACTCGAGCACATGCTCAAACTCGAGAGTCCAAGGGTTGTAACGTTGCATATGGTCTCTAAGAGGTTAGGTGAGTGGCGCCCATGCGGTGAATACCTAGGGTTCAACAAAACAACAGTCTCTTACAAGAACCCAACCCCGCATATGTATAATTTAGCTGCTTGCTCGTATAAAAATATCTTATTCAGCAAGATAGATTTGGTACGTGCTTATCACCAGATTCCGGTAGCCGAATAAGAGATATTCAAATTTGCAATTAAAACCCCTTTTAGCTTTTTTGAGATTATTTGAATGTCATTTGGGTTCAGCAACGCAGTTCAAAATTTTCTGCGCTTTGTTCATGTAGTGACGTGCGGTTCGGACGTCGTCTGCCTCTATCTGGATGATATTTTAGTTGCTAGTCCTTCACAAGAAGAACACCATGCACATCTTCGCACCCTACTAGGATGTTTGACCCTACATGCGGTTACAGTTAACTCTACCAAATAAACGAGGTCACAATAGAACTTCTGAATCACAAAATCTCAGAAAATGGAATCACCGCACTCACTGATAACGTGAAATCCATCCGTGAATACCCCGATCCAAATTCTTTTAGACAACTTCTTCGTTTTAGTGGTCAGATGAACTACTGCGACGTTTCATACCTTGCTATGCGCATGTAATGCAGCCAATGTCCGACCTACTCCCAGAGAGAGAATGCTAATTCCAGTTCACATAAGCTGCATACTGTCTTCGTTACGCTTAAGGATGCGGTTGTCGTCTTAGCTCTCCTTGCTCGTCGTAATCTAAATGCACCCCTACCAACTGTCACCGATGCATCTGATAGAGCGGTTGGTGCTGTGTTATAGCAGTCCGTTTGTGAGCAATGGCAACCTTTAGCTTTCTTCTCCAAACGTTTAAAACCCTCGGAATCCCGCTACAGCACGTTCGGTAGAGAGTTATATGTCATCTATTTTGGCATCCACCAGTTCTGTTTTTCGGAGGAAGGCAGGACTTTTACGGTTTAAACTGATCATAAACCGCTACTCGTTTCCTTAAATGCTTCATTCGACAGGCGTTTTCCAAAGGGTGTAAGGCACTTGGACTATGTCTTCTAGTTTACAACTGATATACAACATGTGTAAGGTACCGAAAACATTGCTGTGGACGCCCTTTCATGCGTCCAAGACATCAGTGCACCTGCTGACAGTGGTATTAAGTCAGCAACCATGGCTGCCTAGCACGACACTAATCCTGAGATAGAACATCTTCGTCAAAAGAGCTACCCCACGATCCAACCCATACCTCTGTCATCGTCAAAGAGAACTATCATCTGCGACATTTCACAGGACACACCTTGCCCTCTTGTGCGGACATATTTCCGTCGCACAGTATTTAACATACCGCACACTCTGTTTCACCATGGCATACGCGTTTCAGTTGAACTCGTCATTGAACGTTTCTTATGGCCTAAGGTAAACAACGATTTCTTCATTCGGAGCCGTTCTTATCTCTAATACCAAGGTTCCAAAGTCCATCGTCATACAAGGAGCCATTTTGACACTTTTTTTACCAGACGCACGTTTTCAACACTTGCACGTCGATCTGATGGGCCTCTTACCACCCTGAAGTAATTTTATTTATCTGTTGACCGCTTCGCAAGACGGCCTGCAGCCATACCGCTACATGAATACTCCTCAGAAATGGCAGCTAGCGCCTTCCTGGAACACTGAAGGACACAATTTGGTTGCCCAGCAGTGGTGACCACAGATCGTAAATCACACTTTGAAGGGCATTTTGCGACTCTCTTAAATAAGTTAGGATGCAAGTACAATCTCACACTATCCGGCAGCAAATGGGATGACTAAACGTTAGCGTCAGCAGTTGAAAGCCGTTCTTAGTGTGCATGCTAATTCTTTATTGAACGAAGCACTCCTGTTAATTCTTTTACGATTGAGGAACACATTTAAATGAGGACTTGAACGCTACTGCTGCGAAACTAATTGCACGATTGGGTTATCAAGCTAACTCGTCTCACAAACACTTTCAGCACCGTACGATTATGGCAGCTGCACAACTCGTTTGGTACACCACCTTCGAAAATTACGCCCGGTGCAACCTAGGGAGCAATCGCCAGCCGTGTATGTGCACAACAAGCTGTCCTCGTACCCTCACGTTTTTCTACGTACGGATGATCTGCATGGACTACTACAACCCCCCTACATCGGCCCCTATCCTATCCTCACAAGATGCACGAAAACCATCACAATTAGCCACAACGGCGAACGCGAGGTAGTTTCTGTCTGCAGGCTGAAACCAACATTTATGGAGGAATTATCAACCACACCTTCTTCAACAAGTAACGTTCTTCGCCCAGAGCCCCCCGGTGTCATCTTAAACCTTTCTCTTCCCAGAACTCCTCGTGTTTGTCGATACTCCTACAACCGCAACCCCTACTTCCTCTACCTCTAGGTATAATCTTTTTGGTAGGAAGCTTCGCAAGTGTGTACGTCTTGCAGAATATGTTAACGTTTCTTGTTTTTTAGAAATGACCTTTATCAATGTAACATGTTTACACATCCGCACTAATCGTTTTGTCCACTTGCCTTTCTGAGTACTGGTATATCTACATTCGATGATGTGTGTTTTTGAGAAAATCTATTTTTAACTGTCTACCTACTGTTTTTTTTAGTTTTCGGGTAGTTTGGCACGTAAACCAAGAAAAACGACAAACTGCCTTTGCTGTTAACTGGTGCGTCACCAGGTCCGTAAGCAAAACGGCTTTGTTCGGGACCAGATTTGTTCGCATGTTGACCCTTTTATCTTGAGCCTATCAACGTAAGACAGGAGCATAAGAAGAAGAAGAAAACAAGGGCAGCGACCCTCAGCGTTGCAATGTTTAAGGAATCGGCCGTGAAATCGTTATCGGTCGACTGGATACGTTGACAGGGTGAGTTATCTCTTTTCGCCTCTACCGGATGGCCTGGAGTCAAAAATTTCATTGACGAGCCAAAATACTACTACCCTTTGCGAGAGGAACTGCCTATGATAGACGTCTACCTCGTACGCGGATCACTGTTCGTTCCACCATCTGATTTAAAAAGTGAGATTATGTTTCGTACTCATGAATGACATCGACCCTTCCTCGTGCTAGCTAATGGTACTGGTAGTCACGAATGTCTTCATCAATCAAGATCCTTGTTAATGATTTCGTCCATTGCCAACAGGTTGGAAAATCAACCAAACCTATAGTTGCCCCTATGCAGTCAGTGGAATGCCCTATGCGCCCGTGGACAAAACGAGCTATCGATATTATGGGACTTTTTGCAACAGCCCAGCAAACACGTGGCCGACTCCGAGGTGTTGGCAAACATCTCGCCAATAATCGGTTACACAATAAGCGAATCGGATGGTTAAGCGATTCAGCGAGCGATACACGGGTTCGAGGCAGAGGTCCAAGGGTCTCGGATCCGGCCGGTTTGTAGTGACCGGCGATCGTGTGACTTCTCTAAGGATCCCGGCTGCAACCGTGTTTTCCTGCTTGTCTGTTCTGTA
>LUCH01001613.1:74113-98893 GCA_013368495.1 Paragonimus heterotremus
GTCTGTTCGAACAGACTATGTAGGAGCACCGCCAAACCGAGGGCCGCTTCTTTCAGGATCCGAGGATGGATCCCGTCTGGTCCCATTGCACAACAAGAGTTGATCTTAAGCAAGGGATCCTGAACGTGGGGCACAGAGAAGTTAGCTGTTAGAAGTGGGTACTGGAAATTTCTCCTCAGAAGAATCAGATGCCAGACCCACATTGAAGACTGCTGAATAGTGTTCTCTGAAAGTCTCAGTAACCACCTGAGGGTTGGAGGAGGTTTCCCCGTCGGGACGCCGTAGAGAAAGCGCTGAGGGTTTCGTTTTTCTCTGTCGACGCATGTACTTGGAGAGAAAATTTTTGTTCTCTCGAGCTATCAGTAAGATTTTTGTCTGTGCCTTTTTGGTGTACTGACGGATTTCCTACCTGCATCTGTTTCGTATAGAGCGAAAGGCCTGTTGGTCCTCCGGCTTGCCCGTTAGTTTTTGTTTAGGGAATAGACGAGAACGCAAGTCAAGAAGACGACGCATGTTTCGCGGAAATGGTGAGCGAGCTGAGGACTTCCACAGCTTACGAGGAACAAACGCCTCATCAGCTGCGTGAACGGCATCTTTAAAAGAGAGATAGCTGGTGTTTACTGAGTGAAACATGAGTTTGAGTGTATTCAAGAATGTCTTCAGCGCGCCAAAGTCAGCTTCCTGGAAGTTCCTGAATGAAGTCTTTGTTACGGTATTTTGTAGCCAGTAACAAATAAAGTCGAAAGCAAGCAGCATGTGGTCACTATTTCCCAGCGGTGGGCTGATGACCACTCTATCTACCAGATGAGCTTCATTAGTAATATCAAGATCAGGCAACGAGGGCCTCTGTCATGGTCGGTACCGTGTAGGTAGCTCGACATGTTGTGTCCAGGCTTTTTCATGAATCAACATTGCTAAGGATTTCGGAAAGCCACAGTCAGTCCTCATGAGGAGAAGCAACATAGTTGAGTTTGGGTACGTTGAAGTCACCTATAATGAGAATATGGGAGAACCGCTGTGTCGAAGGGAGATGGTCCAGGCTGGCAAGAATGGCCTCGTCGTCAGATGCGCCGCATGACGGTGATCGGTAAATAACACCGGCAAGGAGCGTGTCACGACTACAAAACTGGAGTTTAAACCGCAGCCCGTCACACTTCTCAGGGGAGATGAATTCCCCTATGAGAGTTGGTATTGGCAGCTTCTGGCTTAGAAAAACAGCACAGCCTCCCAGGTGTCCGTGGGAGGAGTCTGTTTGGTGCAGTGAGTACCCAGGAACATGCAGTTCATTATCACTGATATCTGTGGATAGCCAGGTTTCTGTTAAAGCAAGGATGTGTGTAAAAGTATCGTGCATCAACTGTCTGATTTCAAGCGGTTTGTTTAAAAACTCAGACAGTTAGTGTACACGCACCTGAGGGCTACCTCCTCATTTGGCTGGGTGCAAAATGGGACCGAAAAGCGCGAGGAGTAGCCCGAGAAAGCAGTCCTAGTAGTGAGGGGGAATGTGTAGACGGTTCCAGAGCATCCTGAATCCTCTTGGTGGGTTGCGGCTGTTTCTTCACCGCCTGAGCATATGTGAGCGTTCCTGTAAGACGCTTCTTCGGTTTCTGGTTGCTCAGGGTTGACGGCTTCTGTACCTTTATCACTTTTTGAGGTATCGGAGGGTGATTTGCAAATTCGCACCTCCAAAAATTTGGGTGCGGTTTTTGGTTAGAGGAGAACTTAGGAAGAAATTGTCGTGAGATGGAAGGGGAAAATGCGGCTAGAATGAGCCAAGTATGAGCTTTTCTTGAAGTTGGAAGTGACCCAAGCAGACTCACTGGGTTGTATAGCTTAGGAATAAAGTAACTGTGTCACTGTCTAAGACTTTGCAAGAAGGTGCAGCAAAAATGCTGCCCACTGTTATTGCAGTTCACAAACGAACTTGTAGTTAATGAGTTGGCAAAAGTTGATGAAGGTGTTTGGTTATAAGACACCACTCCAACGGGAAATATTGCGAACAAATATTTCCCAAGCAAAAAAGAACTAGAGTAACAAAACCAATAAACTCATTGACTTGACCGTTGATCTAGACTGTCCTGCAACTTCCCTAGATCGGCAGGTCGAAACTGACAACACCGTTCTCACGTCCGTCCAGAAGAATAATGAAAAACAAACCACGTTCAGCTCTGTTGACGTTAGACGCGGTGAAGCATCTACAGTAAAACCCATGGTTAGCGCCAAAATTACCTCTCTTATTCACAGATGATTCCCTCCGCCAACCGACGCGCTGACTGGAATGGGTCCCGAACTTAAGGTGCCCAAAATTCTCCACAGTGTTAGGGGCAATATCCAAAAGTTCAAGAACAAAGAGGAGGTTGGACAAGCAAATCCATTCCCTTAGGCATTTCTCTCCACTATCTGGAGTGACTGAGCATGACAACTGCAGACGAAAAGCGCCTGAACAATTGTCCAAACCAGCAATGTAACCTGTACGGTGCCTACAATGTTTTGGATTTACAACGTAAGGGTAAATCGGCGGTATCACATAAGCGCTACGTATCTGGTTCTAAGAACAACATTTTAAGAGACAACCGTTCGCAGATGAAAGTGAACGATTGGTCCTCTGCTGTCTTCAAGCCGATCCAAAACTATAATAGGTTCTTCACTTTCCATGCTTTACCCAATAACCCCACAATATCCTATCCTTTTATCCAAAGCATGAATGATACTAGTAACCACATTCCTAACGTGTGTACCCCTCCAGGTACATCACCACCTGATTATATAACTAGCACAAAGGTCCTCCAACTCACTCTTTTTTTAGTGCACTGTCCGATATTTCATCCACCACCACCTGGCCCCCTCCCCATGTCCCACCCAGTCATCCTACTATAATGACACTCTTCCAGCACTTTTTGTCGTGGAGTCAAATCTTTGCGATATCCACTCGAACATGAGCTGAAAGCTGATATATACCTTGGACCGGATCTCTTTACGTGATATTTCGCAACCCACTGCCCCACCTGTCGTGCAGTTCGTTAGCAGCTGAAATGTTGTGTCTGGTAGAATAAATTCCATTTATTTATTGCTCATAAACGTAAGATCATTGACAAGTGAGGTGCACATCTTTAGATCTTTTGTCGTTCTGTCTACTTCCCATATCATCCTCGTCACTGAGACGTGGTGCTCCCCCGATAATCCAGACACACGATTGAGCCTCATGGGATGTAATGTATTTCGTGGGGACCGTCTCACAAGACGAGGCGGCGGGTGCATCATTTACCTAAAAAACAGTTTTCTGCAGCCACACTTGACGGGCCTAGTCTTAATAAAATTAAAGACTGGTTGTGGTTAATGGTTTGTACAGGTTCTCACGACTTACTCATCGGATGTATTTACCGACCGCTTAATGCTGCTAGCAGTGGCTTGACTGACCTTGTTGAGGTGATGAGTCATTATCAAACACACCCTGTGAATACAAACCAATAGTTGGTGACTTTAACATGCCTATCATCTTCTGGACCTCATTCACTGCTCCTGGAAAGCAAGCTGATTTCCTTTCATGCATTAAACTGAATGGATGGAATCAACATATCTTATTGTCCACCAGTCAGAAACACATTTTGAATCTCATATTCGCTACAGGTATCTCGTCCTTAGGGGTATCCGTCCTGGAACAATTTACGGAAAGTGGCCATATTATCGTCAAGTGTCAGTTTGACCGCAATGCGGTTATCAAACCCACCGTTGTATTCTACCGTCCGAATAAGTACATCGATTGGAGTACCTTGTGCTCCTTACTAAGATCCCTAAGCTGGAATAAGTCCCTTCTTATATCAGACATAAAGATAGCAACTGAGGAATTTATCAAACACTTCACTTTTTGTATCGACATTCTGGCCCCCATAAAGTCAAAACGCGTTGATTCGTATGTACAAGGTAGAATCCTAACTGCGAAGGAGACTGTCAAACTTAAATCACTCAAGTTGATGCACAGAACACTGGAGTTCTTCCTGGTAATGCAAGTGAGCAATATGTTTGAACACATATAATATAGACCGAAGCTGCGCTATGAAAACGAAGAAAAGCTCGCGCATGGTAGTGAGCAAAGGAGCATGAGACTAGTGCAGCTGATGAGAGGGAGGAATTCCATGAGGGACCCTCCTATAAAAGTTATCACGCTGAAAGATAATACGGCTGTTGATGACCCAGTTGAAATATGTGAACTCTTCAGCTCACATTTTACTGCTGCGTTTAGTGTGGAAAGCACAGTATTACCTGTTATTCCATTAAAAACGACAGAAGCTCTGTGCAATATTTTGATCGATGTTAGAAGTATCCCCTCACTGCTGGCTGCCGTTAAACCCACAATCCACCCTGGACATGATGGTATCTCACCAGTCGTCATCAAGCAAGGAGGTGAGGATGTGCCCATCCTCCCGCTAAATTTGTTTACGCTAGTACTTCCATCCAGCACATTTTCTCCCCGGTGGAAAAAATTTGAGCACAATGCCCCGCTACAAAAGTGGTCCAAGACAGGAACTTGGTAAATATCGTCCGAAAAACCACACACCCATCTGCTCAAGAATGTATGAAAGAATAATAAAAGCGCCCATCGTCGAATTCTTAAGGTCACGAAAACTTATAAATTTTTCGCAGCACGGTTTCCTTAGTAAGCGCTCTTGCACAACGTGTCAATCCGGACTTTTACACCGTATATCGGTATCTGCCGATGCAGGAAATGCGGTTATTATCATAATCATAGACATGCGAAAGACCTTTGATGGTGTGCTCCACAAGCTCCTGTTTATTAAAATAGCATCCCGTGGAATACAAGACTCCTTGTACAGCTGGACTTCGTCATATCTTGAAGGCCGAACCCGAACTGTCAAACCTGGAGAGCACCGCTCAGTACCAAAACCAGTGAATAGTGTACGATCTTCCACGAAGACGTTGAGCAACGCGTAGCAATAAACCAACGATCCCAAATGGTCAAAACAAGATTGGTTCACAAAGCCACGGCACTATTGAACAAATGATCAAAGTTAACAAATAGCCAACCTCAACAGTTTCGATCGACGGATCGTTTTCAGGAGATAATCACAATTTGATGCCAAATAGGCTAAAGATGAACTATAAGCACATAATATGGCATTCGTACCCAACAGAGTTCTTTCGAGCAGTCAACAGGTTCAAAGACGACAGGGACGAGCCGAGCTCCAAAATGTGATGCACGCACCACTCAAGCAAAGTACAAAAAACGACAAGTGCCTATTCGCACAACTGTCAATTGACGCGATAAAACAAAACATCTAGGTCAAGGCCAATTAAGGGCCAGAAACAGGGGCGGTGGAATATACAGGGATGAACGTTTTGCGGAAATTGGGTTGGGTCGGATTTTCACACGACTGTAGCCTCGAAATTCGGTACAACTAGTGGAGTGATTCAAGGAAGCGTTCTGGGACCACTGTTCTTCCCCATGTATATAAATGACGTGTGCGATGTTATTTAGCATGGTGAACCTTTTCTGTTTGCTGACGATATCAAAATCGTTTACAGGTTCCGTCAGCCCGGCAACCTCGCCCCATGTCTACAAAATATAAGACATGACTTGGCATCATTGGAGTCGTGGTGCAAAACATGGCTCATGCTTTTCTCAGCAGACAAATCGTACATTATCATTTATGGTTGTCAAATACTCAATGGGTCTGTCTCACTAGACGGTCATCATATTGACACCGCCACATCCGTTCGAAGTCTAGAAGTATGGTATTAAAACTCCCTCAACTTTTCTGAACAAGTACGTTTTCAGGTAGCGAAAACTGAAAAAACAAAAGGCTGTATCCAAAATACATTCGGCCTGCCAGATACGAGGCTGGCTGTTTACAAAATGTGCGCTCGACCTCAACTTCAGTATTGCACCTTCATTTATTGCCACCTACGCAAATCTGATATGCTCGTTTTAGAAAATCTCCAACGCTCATTTACCAAGAGCTTAATAGGATATTAATCCTCACTCATCTATAATGAACGTTGTTAAACAATTGGCACTGATCCACTTTGGTTACGAAGGCTGAAGTTCAATCTTACACTACTGTATAAACTGACACGCTCGGACGCCATCACCACAGCGTTAACCGTTCACTTTCAACAAAGCTCCTCACATGTCCTACGAAAACGAGGGTTCCACTTTGTCAACTGTGCTAGCCCGCAAAAAGATACGAGTCAACTTCTTTATTGTAAAATATTCCTATAGTTGGAATAGACTTCCGAATGAAATCAGGGCCAGTAACAGCATTCAGCGTTTTATAATGTGCCTGGACAGCTTC
The DNA here is from genome assembly GCA_013368495.1 of Paragonimus heterotremus. Lineage (NCBI taxonomy): Eukaryota > Metazoa > Platyhelminthes > Trematoda > Plagiorchiida > Troglotrematidae > Paragonimus > Paragonimus heterotremus. Next base: position 80,425 of record LUCH01001613.1, read on the forward strand.
CATACATCACCAAACATAATGTCAACCTTTGAAATTTGTGTATCTTTGGATGACCTTTCTGAATGTGGTAAAGATAACGTTTAGCCGTCAGCAGGTTAAATGTATGTACCCATCTTTACTACCAGAGTCTCATTTAAAACAGCTTACCTTCGACTGTTTACTATTTATCCATCGATTACTCACAACCCATCTAGTATTTGGTTCATTACACACTCACAAAACCACATAATTTTATTCATGTGCTTTACTTATGCAGAGTTGTACTTAAACCAAAATATAACAAAACGGACTATATATCAAATATACATTTTTCCATATATACATAGCCCATTCTTTATAACCTGTTCACCTTGGTAATCAATCAGGCTATAACTAATGACAGCCAGTGTTGACTGTTTACTTGACCAACGTACAAAACTCTCCACAGATAACTGTTCAAAAAAATCTCCCTCGTTCACCCTATATAATATCCTCATAGCCTCAATTCACATCGTGCGTTTTTCTCCCCTGCTTCAAACCCTCCACATTATCCATAAGTAATCGTTGCGTACTATGAAATATTAATTTATCCCACTTTAACCATTGACCCTATAAAACAAACTGACGTAAAAATACATAGTAAGCCCATTGAAACCTCAATTCATATCGTGTTGTATTTCCTGCTCCGTATTCCACCTCGGTAGCCACCTAGTAATCATTATATGCTATGAAGTATAGATCCTTGCTTAATCATTAACTCTATAAAACAAACTGACGTCAAAACTTCGGACGAAGTTCTGACTATCACGTGATAATCAGTCTACAAAAAGCTGCTGGTTACCCAATTATCGCAGTATGCCATAACAATTATTCGCCAATGTTATATACTTTAGTGGAGAAACAAAAATATTAATAGCGCATAAAGTTGTTGTCAAAAAATGTAACATTTACATTCATCTTCATATTACATGTGATTACTTTATATTTTCCCATTTAACACATGACATTGCGCTCTTTTTTATCCCCATTGGCATCCATAATGCAAGGAAAATTTTTGCGGTGAATGAGGACTCAAAACTCTACATTGGCCGAGCGATTAGTGAGATTTTCAACTTTTCAACGTTTTCCAGCGGTCATCGCGGTCCCACGCCGAAGTCTGTTCAATTCTTCGCCGGATTTTGGAATTTTACCCACTCTCCCGTCCAAACTAAATTGTTTCAACATTTTTCCGATCGAAGTTTCTTTAAATAACGGCGAAATTCTTCGAACATACATTTGCACCTATTTTCCCGACGTGGCGTTGAAATATTTGAAACGTCGTCTTTACTTAACCTTGTAAAAGGTAAATTAGTGTAACATCTCATTTTTTGGACTAAATCTGTGGAACAAAGGAACTATCTTCTCATGTGTAAATCGAACGTTGTATAGTGTGACTATTTATCCCTTGATCACGTCTTCAGTTGTCACCAGGTTTCACGTTTGTCTTGTTTTATACCCATTTGTCGCTTTGTGCCGCATGTAATTATTTGTCAGGATCGCGCACCCCCGAGCATGCTTCTCACAAGTGCGTTGAGAAAATATATTTTATCACACGAAATACTACAGTAATTCCTAATGAAAGCTTTGCCACCACGGTCGTCGACTAATTATTCACGTGAATTATATGTTAAGCTTGGCTCCCTTATGATATTTCCAGTGGAAACCGGTATACGTTATCATCCGGTTGTTTCTACCTACTGTATAGCGTAAACATGGGTAACACGTCTCACCGCATCACTAACAACGTGCGTATCGTTTTTCGTTTATTGCTTATTGACTATTCTTGCATATTGCTTGCCATGTGTGCGCGAGTCAGTGCTCACTTATCTGACAGATAATGACCAAATTTGGTATTCGTTATTTACACGACGGAAACATTGATTCCCATTTCGAGCACTTCAGCTCCAATCCACTTATCCGCGTATCATGGACGCTTATGACTCCGATGACTAGTGGTCTATTTTTACGCCGGCTGTAGACCACACTGACGGCTGATGACACGTTATCTCATTTTTGGTCAGAAGTGAGGGAGATAACTGTAACTTAGTCCCAACGGTTCAAATACACGTTTATTCTGAATTCTCCCGATGTCTTCTTATCAACTTTGATCACCGCTTAAGTGAACTGCATGGAGCAGCATTTTTCATTATAGAATGTAGTCTTCGGTTTTCATGTGTTGTGAGTGTCCTCCCGTATGACTGAAACAGTGTATCAGTTAGAGTTTTCATCATCATGTCGTTCATCGCATCTTATATATGTAAGAACTCTGTGTACACATGTACGGAGGAACTTACTCCCTTTAATCATGTCAACAGGATGATCGCTCAAGGTGATGTTGGTTCACATCTTCTTCGACCCCTGTACGAGAGGTACACTGTCAGCTGGCCATTCTAAGTGGACATACGTTGTGAGTGTTTTGCAGGACTTGCTTCTCATAATCACGGGGGCATTGCGAACAACGTCTGAATTAGAGGGAAGTGACAAAAAGAATTTGGAACGTGCCCTTACCAGGCGACTTATGTTGGAGCTGCTTGTCACAAAATTGACATCCATTTATGCCTGTTATTTGGAGCAAAATATCAGCTGATCTGGGTCACAACAATGACTGTCCATCCGTACGGGGTCACCGCAGTGCTCACACGGCAATCCTGTTCTAGGCTCCTTTACCTACCTCGGCTGCGTATTGCTTGTAGCTGAACCCATGGGGAGGCTATATAAAGGTAAGCCAGTCTCGGCACGTTGCACTGTTTTACTGGCGGAAGCAAGTCACCGCCGTGCGGCTGTTACAGTTATGCAGTGTTTCATGTAGATGATGAGGGGCCTCAAAGTGGCAATTGTCTGCAGCAAGCGGCGGAACCTGTAGGCCTACCGACAGTCGAATTGGGAAGTTGTACTCTGCCAGCCACCGCTCATGAGTGGGACGTGACCTTTGTGAATGGAAATGAAAACTAGACAAGACCTTACCGAGGGATAAAAATGCTTCCGATACACCGGCAGAATATGTATGTATGAAAGCCACATTGTACGGTGGAAAGCACAGTAACATGTGCCCTGTACGTTAGCCACGACGAAACCATCGCCATCTTGTTGCATACAAAACTGCCATGTTCAAAGTGATTACTGGAGAACGCTTATCTTGCACTCAGATACCGTTTCGAAAGGGAGTCGTTGAGTCCGTCCATTCAGATGGTCCTGGGCGAGATGGATTGCGAATGTGGTCATTCTGTGAAGAATGGTCTCCATGTGCATGTCAACATCCAAAACCATACGACAGTCATATTCATAGGTGGTTTGCATTTCACACTCCCGCAACAACCACCCGCCGTGGACCCATATTTTCTGAATGGCGACGGCTCGAATGTCTCTTGGATGCGTGCTCTTCTTCAACCGTCCGTTTGCGTTCTCTAACCTACTATTCGTTCGATTGTCAAAGTGGACAGCATCGCTTTGTGCATGGGTGGCCCACTTCGGCTTGATATACAGCCAATGACACAACAAATTACCCAGAAATTTCTTATCCATTCGGTTGACGATAAACAAATCAAGTTTAAACCTACGGTAAACAGCGAAAGAATGTAACTTATTCTCTCTCGTTGTCTAGGGTAGCCAATCGGTGGAAGAGGTAACGACTGCAATCCGTTTGCATTTTGACAAATATGACGGACGAACTTTACCCGCTTATATGCTTGAGTACGGCATCACGCACACGAAAGTAACACAGTAGGGTGTTGAAGCCGAACACCACATGGGATTCTCTTATCTGCGCAGTCATCTTATCCATGACAAATGCTTCCACCGCAATCGGCTCGCCCATCACTTCCCAAAGAATTTCGAAGTCTTCGTAGTGAAGCATACTTTTCATCACGAACGTACCCGTTCATCAGGGGCCGGCAGTGTCCCGTACCGTCTGTTACGCGGAGCTCATATAACTTTCATCTTGTAAATACGGAGGCAATATACGTTGACCTACTTGTGCCTGTTTGCCCAGTGGGTGGCATCCACATTCACAACATGTGAGAAACGTCGGAATTGCGCAATCTGCATTCGCTGGGCAAAGTCGATATGCATATATCTGTTGCCTTTATCCTTCATGGTGAGCACCACATCCATCTTACTAACTACCGACAGCACCACATCAAGGTTCTCTAATGTTTCGTGACCAATCTTGTACACCAAACTCACTTGACATCACAGGCCTTGACTTGCGGCGGATGTTTCCAACATCAGCGGTTGTGATTAACTTCTCGTGATCATCTGTTACGTACTGCTCAATGTCAGCAGTTGGTGTATTGTAAGGGAACAGACTCCGGCATTCGTTCAGTTCACTGATGGTGAGTGAACGATTCGTAGGATTGGACTTGTGTGGCGGACGACTGAGTGGGTGGTTGTTCTTCAACTCGAAAGAGCTCACAACTAGAAAAGCATCTCGTCGGATCACATGAAATCGTGATCTGCAACATGCGTCGCGATAACTGATTATTCGAAATTAACAACAGTTAACCGACCAAACAGGTCACACACCCCTGTATGCATTCCTACGGCTTTTACACTTCGTACAACGACAATAAATCCACACGGATTTCAGGAACGCGTGTCACCGTACCTCATCGTACTTCAAAGGAGTTTTCTACCTACGGCTCGTCCCACGAACGTAGTTAACGCGAAATTCGCGATCCTCAAACATAGACTTGAAAGTAGCAATATAACCCGTTCCCTACAAATAAAAAATGAACAAATGAAAGTAAAATAATGACCAAATGACAAAAGAAGGGAAGAATAAATCGAAAATAATCCCAACATTATTGTATTAATCTTGCCACATGCAGTAGATCAAAACATCATCATGTAATGTGCAACGGAATGGGGGCACCAAAGACCGGCGTTCCTCTGAAAGACCAGAACCAAACGGAATCTGGAATGGTAACAAAAACCAGCAAGCACGAGCGAAAGGCCCAGAAAGTCATGCACACAACTTACACAGTATAAAACTCAAATGGCGCCAATCACACGACAGCGAACTCTATTACATGCAGCCATACCGATTTTCGAAAAAACCAATTACGATACGGCCGTTTTCAATTAATGGTCAGTTGAAACAAGGGGATATGACTCATCGATTTCAATTTTTGCATCAGTTACCGAGCCGTTAAAACGGTTTTTCCGGAAACATAATTTTCCCGAAAACGACAGCTCAGAAACATGCGGTCTATGACTAGCATTCATGCCTAGGGGCGCCGGAGTAACGCATCTCGTTACCTAGACCCAAGTAGCATAAAGCTAACCGAAAACCACCGCACGAGGATGACGCCGCTAACAAAAAGAAGTATTTTGCCAACAGACGTAATCTACGTGGGGGCGGACATGTGGTAAGACGGAACGATAATAAAACAAGAGACAGTGAATTTGAACTGGCACGGCAGTCAAATTTAACTTGACGAACATCTGAAAGGAATGGAAGACCACTTCAATACCACAAACTATCTGAGTGGAAGCACCATTTCTCCAATTGCAGGCTTCAAAATCTCTCCAATTACTTCTGCTGCACGAAATTCATCTGGTGACACTGTTGACACTGACATATCATCCAATGCAGCAACACAGCAATACCTTATGGCACCATACAGACTCACCAGACAGCAAGTTTGGCAAGTTCTAGTCGTCTTGTTTTTTATCCTTATTTTTCTAATCTTTATTAGCCCTGCAAATTAGTTAGTTAGTTAGCATGGGGCGTGTCCTTTGTCCGACTGTCGACATCTGTGGAACGTGTTCAAAGGTAGTGGGGCCTTACGGCGAGGCCATGGCCTGTGACTTCCGTAAATGCTGGGTTCGCTGCAGGTGCAACCCCGAATTTCCCATAGATTTGTATTTAAGGCTCCGATGCTCCCCCACCCATCCTTCAGATACCGTTGTGTAACATGCCGACTAAACATCCGTAAGGACAGCTTCACTCAGGATACAGACAAAACAAGCGAGCTAGTCAGTTCTTCAATCTCTTTAGTATGCAGTCCCGACACGCCAGCGCCAGGCAACCACAGCCAGGCTGCACAAAACCAAAGCCCACCGTCCCTGTACCACTTAGTAAACCAGATTTGACAGGCCGCATTGAGCGAAAATGTGGTAAACGTATCGTCACGGTGTCTTAGCAAGCTGCTGCCTCCAAGTCGCCTATCGGCACGGACCAAGAAAGCTCCAAGCCGTTAGCTGAAAGCTTTAATCATACAGCCGGCTCTCAGCTCAGATCACAGGGCACAAACACGTCCAGGCGGAGTCACTGCCTCGCGTTCGCTAGGCATAACCTTATTATCTATAACGCTGCAGAAAACGAAAGCACGTTGCTCAGTCAGAAAGAGGCTGTTGATCAGTTGCTGTGGAGAACCTCTGCTATCTACATAGGTTAGGCTTAGAAGGTAAACCAACACTATGCAAGCTTCGTAAGTCCCAGCTAGACGGACACCCTCGGCTGGTCCGTGTCACGCTTGGCCAGACAGAAGACGTCAAGGAGGTTCTCTTAACAGCGCCTTTGTTGTCTGGACTCAATGATTCTTGCCTAAGAGCGAAACCTGACTTCCTTTGGGTGGTCAGAGAAACCCAACGAGGGGCATATCGCAACCCTCAGAATTTCCCATATGACCGAACGCGTAGTTCAGTTGTACACTACGTAGATGAGTTGAAGGATGCAGATGCACTGCACGCGCATAAGCATGACATCGACCGGTGAAGGTTTATTCGAACTAAACCAAACCTGAACGTATGGTAATGTGGAGTATGATCTATCCAACGCCTTCCGCGCCCAATACACCTGAGCTCCATCTCAGCTCACAGACTATTACGAATCACTCTCTTCACAGGAGATGTTGTCCACTGTGTTCCAGATGCGGTGCACGCTAAAAAACAGCTTCCCATCTGAGATCCGACTCCACGTAGATAAACCAAGTTCTGAGCGTGGGACACCTCTTACTGGTATACCTTCCATGGCGGCAAGTTTGGTAAAGATTACCAACACGTTGGAGTTCACCACTAGCCCACCACCTTTCTCACGGCAAAAAACCCTGGTACAGCCGACCTCGAATGGGTCGGCCTAGCTAAGGTAGTACCCAGTACACATCTGAAGACAGACACCATCCCAGATGAGAGTACACAGGTACACGTATCCAGCTGGTGGTGCATGTTTACTAACGTTCTTTTCCTAAAAGCAAAGTGGGGGAACTGCGACAGCTTGTCGACTGAAAGAAGCCCAAGATCGTAGGTGTAGCGGAGGCGTGGCCAACGGCGGGCATATCAGAACATGAGATAGAAATTCCTGGTTATACTATCTTTCGCAAGGATAGGCTGGCCAACAGAGGTGGGGGCGTAACAATCTAAGTTGGTGCTGAATTACACGTAGCTCTAAACAGAGGCCCAACCCTGTTTTCACTTGAACAGTCCCTGTGGATAAATGTCAGGACACCCCACTTATCACAAGTCATCGTCGGTGTCGTTTATCGTGCCTCGTCCGCACTCCCAGTATGGGATGAAAGAGTGCAAAGTGCCATTAGACGGGCCACCGCAATCCCCGGACATCGCACCATCGTTCTATGGGCTTCAACCTTCTGCATGCAGGTCCCTCCAGCGGCCTAACGTTTGGTACTGCGGCCACTGAACTTTACAACCCCGTGCAGGATGTAGGACTCACCGTGCATGTCAATCATCTCACGACGTGGAGAGAAGGTCACAAACTAGACATGGTGTTAACCACCGAGCCCCATATAGTGGATATAATCGAAGTTGGTGTTCAACTAGGTGCAAGCGACCCTGCCACAATCAGTTTCCGCTTAATATGTGACGGCACGATCATCCTCCCATTACTGTCGGCTCGACGTAAGTTCAGACTAGCCAACTTTTGAAAGATGCGGAAACATTTATCCTAAGCCAACTGGCCACCACCTAGAGAATGTATCAAGGCAAATGAACATCCAGAGCGTATTATGTCACACCTGAACACCGCGATAACTAGTTCAGTCTCACTTTATACTCCACGCCCCACCTGTAAGTCGTCCTGGCTCAAACCATCGACCAGGCGTCTAATGAAATAGAAGCGGGCCCTGTGGGATTTCTCCTTGAGGGAGATGGTGCCTCATACCTGGCATACATATGTTGTCGTAATCAATGCACAACAGCCGTAGGCGCCGACAGCAGGGCTCACCAAGTATCACATGCCACATCTATCGCCGATTGTTCTGAAAGGTTCTTCTGACACATGGCCTCCTCGACCGGATCGAAAACTGCCATATCCTCTCTCGTGGGATCTTCAGGACTCTCTGTCTCTATGAGGCAGCCGATATATTAGGTGCTCAGTATGCATCCGTTTTCAGCAACTCCGCTGAAACCGGACTGCGCACCATGACTTTTTTTCCTGATCGTTCTTCGGGTTCATCCCCCAACATTACTCAGGGTAATGTACGTGCCAGATTATTCCTGCTGCGCAGTGATAAGTCCCCAGGGCTTGATGAGATACCCCCATCAGTGCTAAAAGAATGCGCAGATGAGCTGGCGGAATCGTTTGCTCGTGTGTTCCAACACTCATGTTACACTGGTTGTATCCCAGCCACTTGAAAGCACGGCGTCATCCCTCCCATCTACAAGGGTGAAGATCGAACGAACACCCGTAACTTCAGACCGACTGCTCTATTACCAACCAAGTTGAAGGTGATGGAGAGCATAGCAGGCGATTTCGTGAGAAACTATTGAAGTACCCACTCACCGTTGGCGCCGGACCAGCACGGCTTCAGAAACGGTCACCCATGCACGACCAACCTATTGATTACCGCTGACTAGCGGACAAAAGCCGCCGAACAAGGCCTCCCACTTGGTGGTGTGTCTTTAGGCTTTACGCAAGTGTTTGATAAAGTTGATCACAGTAAACTATTGGGCACAATGGATGATATGGGCTTATGCGATTAAGTTTGATTTTGGTTCAAACAATACCTGTCCTGTCGGACATACACAGTTACAGTTAGCGGTGAGCAATCTAGGTCGTTCAACGCTACAACTGGTGTAACACAAAGCTCCATACTGGGTCCTTCATTATTCTTAGCCTAGGTTAACGATCTTTCAGGCGTGAGTAACTCTCCCGCTGTGATGTATGCTGACGATGCGAAATCATGGCGTGTTTTCCACAGCGTTGAAGACGCTGAAGATTTTCAAAGAGGCCTAGATGGTCTGCATCTATGGTCCGTGGAAATTCGACTGTCCTTCCGCATGTCAAAGTCAAAGACTATGTACGTTCGTCGCCATAGCACCAGGACATACCGCATCGTCGGTGATACCCTAGTCACTGTCCACCAGGAGCGCAACCTGGATACCATTGTTACATCAGACCTCTCCTCTAGTACTAAAACTACGCTGTTGGCAAATAAAGCTAGCAGCAGGTCAGCTATGCATAGTAGGATTCTTGGGACTTTCAAAGTCGATAGATTCTCACTTATCTACAGCATACCGGTAAGGTCACCGCTAGAAGTCAAAAGTCAGGCGTGTGCGTTGCACAGGAAGAAAGACGTCACTGCTCTAGAGGCAATCCAGAGATGACCCACTAAACGGGTTGTTGGCCTGTTAATTTTGTCGCATGAAGACCGTCTCTCGGAGTTGAAACTATTCCATCTAGCATACAGCCGTCTGGGGGATGATTTTACAATAACCGCACGACCCCAACTGCTAGAGAAAAGACAAAAACAAACGCAAGACCGCGAGCAGTATCTCTATCAAGAACGAACGCAACGATATTGCAAAGCGGTACGAAAATCAGAGCTCAAATATCGAAACGCTACTCTCGCAACTTGAAACCCCCCAACAAGTAAGGAAGAGGGTGGCCCTCAAACGAGCTTCATTTGCTGCTGAGCCCGAAGGCAAAATTGCGGTTTACAGCAACTGCATTCATAGGTTTAGAGTGGCCTTGGACTTAAGTCGCCAAATAGACCAACCAGAAGCAAGCGCAAGTTCTCAGGCGTTCCGTAATTCCTGCGGCCGTTCAAATTCCCAGAAAATGAAGAAATCCATATTCCTTGCGCATAAGGCTAATGTTTGGGAAAATGTGCCTTTCCCACCAATTAGCATACAAAATCTCAAGCTCTCCGAATCACCCCAACTAAGGTCTCTTTACACTAGCCTGTACTGTGAGTCTCAGGGGGCATAAGTACACGATCTCGATATCACGCAGTACCCTTCTATATGGACGACATAATCTTCCTTTCCGAGTGCAGTTGACATGGAACCCACTTTCTGCGATGACTCTCACGGCAACCCCAGTCTATGCATTCAAAAGGCAACTGGATGACTGGACTACTCCAAGATGGCCGTTGACAGTCGGATGTGTATAGCCCATGTGTCTCCATTGTTGTCATTTCCTTCTTCTCTCGTCTTTTCCCAGTTTCCCCTGCCTTCCTCGTACAGTTTTCCCTTTCCACTGTAATGTAACAAAACGGTGCAACCTACCTAGGTGCCCGACTGCTGCCAGCTGCTTCAACACTAGACATACCTCACATACTCTCACCATTTCAGCGGTTCATGTCATCGGTGCGGACGGACCACAACCAGACCGTGATAGAATCTGCTGTAGAACCACGAACTCCGTAATACTGAACATTACCGAAATGTTTGGAAACGGGGATACTACACAAGTTTTATGCTTCCAGCTCCGCAAGAAACCAGTGAAACCAGTGATAGGCGAGCGACCGCCGTAAGTTGTACGTCCGAGTGCGCGTGGTATCTCTCGGTATCCTTACCTGTTCAAACCAGCGTTTAATTACATGAGAAGGTTAACCGTAGAGGAATACAAATGGCGAACTGTGTTCTAACTTAGTCAGCAAGACACAGATAGCGTCGCTGCACCTATATTTTTACTCACACGAACATCCGGGTGCAGCTACAAGAGGATCGTGCGACTTGCAGACAACACACTATTAAGATGGAACAAGCCACTGCTACCAATAACTCTACAGTGTTTTCCCGTCTCATTCGGGGCAACTGGCATCAATAATGTAAATTTTTTTGGGGGCAACTCGTAAAGCCGGCAGTGAGCCTGATCATAACATGTAGCGACGCTTAGGATGCTGGGCCGTGTACCCCGGCAAGAGTTGAAATAGCCAACCATTAAGCTGGTTATGCCTTCAGGTTATGCCTGTTCTTATTATTTTGTCGATGGTTCTGTGCTCTCGGAAACAGAAATCCCGTAAGAAATCCCACTGTGCATAACTCCTTTTCACCAGCATTTCCGTTTTTCGTCAAGCGGTCAGCCACGTGTTGTTACTGTGGACATGGGTCTCCGTTAAAAATTATGATTTCCAGTGCATCTGAAAATCCTCAAGATGTCAAGAATGTACTTTTAACATCTTCCTGTTGTCAGTCACACTACAGGCCTTGTATGAGCCGAGCGTGACTTCCCATGGACCAACAAGTAGGCGCGAAAACTGACCGACAGCAGTCCTAATACTTCCGGGGTCGACCATGTCTGTAGCTCTATTTGCCTCGACAGGCTTGGGTTATTTGCCACCGACAACCTCGCAGACCTTAGAGGTAAAATCAGTTAGTGGAAATCCGTGATTAGTATGCTTTTTTCAACGCGGAAGAATGTACAGCCTTGCCCAATCGACGGATACCGGGGTTTGAACAATTGTCTTTTATTTGAGCACCCGAACTAATGAGGGTCGCACTGCTGAACAAGTATGTGCAATCAAACGTTCTGAAGTCATGAAGAACCAGGAGAAGCGCCCTGACTTGAGACACTAAGATGTATGAGGACCATCTAGACCGAAACGTCTAAGGACTAAGTGGATGTATATGCTGAAGGTGATTAAGTCCAGGTCGATAGCTTGGCGCTTGACCAGCTGTCATTAGGATTTATTCGGTCCGTAAAATTTAAATACGCCAGACCCACAAAGGTAGTTCATCCCAACTGTCACTGCTTCATCGGGTGAACGGTGCATATGTATCTACAGCTGGTGGAACATGTACACTAACGTGTTGTCCCTGGGAAACAAGCGTCCTATCTAGGATAACACATTTAGGTAAAGAAACCCACAATTACCAACATCAACGAGACATGGCCAATCCCCAGGGTTTCTGGTCGGGATATAGACCTTCCAGTTTACTACAGAATCGGCGGAAGAGGAGGAGTGTCGTCCTAACTTTCCATTAATGCCGTGGCCTCAGTGATCTAGGGGTCTCAACTACTAGCGCTACCTGAGTCCCTATGGTTAAGCGCAGATACCTCGTGCTCAGTTAATTTTATAACTGGTGAAGTGTATAAGCCACCTTTGGTGTCAACAAGATGGTTTTAGATTGCGTATCATGCTATCCACTGGGCAGTCCCACTCAGAAACAGTCAGCTGTTAACAACCGAAAACTTCAGCCATCAAAACTAAATTCATCGGCGCAAAGGCTGCGGAGTTCTACAAAAGCACGGTTGAGGTAGGTCTAACGGAGAGGGCCACTATCTCATCTGAATTTACTCTTCAGTGTCGGATCATACACTATAAACCTTAAAGAGGTTGATGCTGCTGTGGGTGCTAGAGACCACGAGGTTATCTGTTTCAAGCGGGTCAGTGAATTAGTTACCAGTCGGCACCCTAAACCGACTTCTTAGAACTTTCGCCGAGCCGATTTCTAATTAATGCGACGGCGTTCAACGGCGATGCCGTTGCCATCCGACGGAAGAATTCGCCACTTTGGGAAAACATTTCGGCTATCACTTGTGGACTAGACGAAGTGATCACGGAAAAATTGTCTTAATTTTCCCTTACAAAGAGCTAAAGTAAATCACAAACGAAATCTTGCGAGGACTGCCTCATAAACCAGAAGAAAGCTCTTTCTGTTATGTAGAACCGAGAACACAGATTGCCTACAGACATACTAGAAATCAGTGCATAGCAACGGCAGCAGACTGTCGAGGTCATCAATCCAGTATCTCAGAGGCTAGTGATAACCGTCCCGTGGTTTCAATAAAGACATTTTATCTTTTACGAAATCTCGATCAACCGTATCATCGCTAATGGGCCTGTCTGGGTCTTCAGTTAGTAATCAGGAAACAACCGGGGTACTCCGACTTGAATACATAACCACCTTTGGCGATCTGGACAGCGCAGGACAACCAACAGGCCTGGGTTACGCCACTTCAGTCGAAACCTCGCCACACTACATAAGGAGTGTGCTGCGACGCTAGCTGCTCCATTTTTGGTACTGGTTCGTCATCCACCTGTCTCACATACCGTTCCCAAGCCTTGAGAACACGGTATCATTTCGACTATTTACGAAGGGGTGATGAACAATGCAAGCAACTACCGCCAAGTGGCACTGCTTTTATCTGCCTCCAAACTGCCAGAAAACATATTAGATGATAAAATAAGGGCATGGCCCCAGTCCACTCAACTCTTAATTAACCATCAGCACTGATCCAGGCAACGGTAGTCGCCTATCGCTAACTTTCGAAATGGTGTGGTTTTGCTGGAAGGAAGTGTGTATTCCGTCATGGGGATTACGATGAAAGCACTTTGGTAACGCGAAATCGGTTGCGTAGGCCAACGTGATGCTTTTATGGAAAAAAACAAACATTTTTCAGCAAATGCGTGAATATGAATGAGCTTTAGGTGGACTCGATTTCTCTTATTATAACGCAACCATTTTACTCTGTAAAATTCACGTACCTGTCCTTGAATAAGCGATATAATATTTCATGAAGAATGGGAAACATCTCTTTTTGCGCCCACATGGCCGTTCTTGACTCGTTTCGAACTTAAATTGCACCCTGGCCTAAAGCACATTAATTGTGCAGTCTAATGGTCGGTCAATGTTGGGTGCATTCTGACGTCTCATAATTGGCAGTGGACAGAAGATTATACGCACTTAGATGTACTGATATCGAATGTGGTTTCATACGCAGAGTACGTAGCCATTCAGCTGAACAATAACCTATGACCATGTGTGAAAGCGCAAATTGCTGTGAGGCGGAGACGTGTGATAAGTTGTTCAGGAGGCAAGTTAATTGGGTTGTTACGTTTGCCCATAAAAATAAACATGGTACGCTGCAGTAAGTAACGAAGTGCAAGTAATAAATTAGTATGCATCTTAACTGTTTATAGCTTACGGAACTCAAGCAAATGTGAGCATACGAGGCGGCTGCAGTGAGGGGCGAATAACACGACCTGGATAATCATGTTAACTTTGGAAACAAAGACGGGCCACCATCAACGCGTGTATAATAAAAATTGAATGTGAGGTTGGAAGTCACAAGGACGTCTGTCATAATCTGACTTCCCCGGTCTCGTTACCGAGGTCTGTCGTGGTTTAATCAAAAACTGAGGAACTGTGTCCGAAAACGACCGAGAATAGGGACTGTTCTGTATGGCCGGATGTGAATATGAAGGCTATAGAAACATTAGCAACCAGTGTAGTTCATTGAAGGTGACGGAGCGAGGTGTACGAGGGTTGTCTCCCAGCTCAGTAAGTGACAGCCAACAAATGGTTGTAAGCTTACTTGTGAAGACGGACAGGAGCGAGAACGGACACACACTCGCTGGTGAAGCTGAGAAATCAGAAGTTGCAGAAGCAGAAGTAGGAGGGCCAAATGTCCATTACTTTATAGTGTGCCCTGTGGAGGCACGTCCGAAGTTTCCATACGCTCTCGAGGCCTAGATATGCTAAACTCAGATGAGACCAAATAAGAGGATTTTCTAGAGCAGGTGAGGGACCCGACATTATGAAGCCACTTGTCTGGGTAAGCTTGCGTTATTCAGTACGGAAGGAACTTGACGATGTGGTCGCAGCTTCACAGACGAGATTGCATGGCATGTTGGGGAAACAAGGAAGAATTCCTGCAGGGTGGAAGTAGGAACTTATCCGCTTTATGGATAAGTGTCGCCGCCAGAAACTTTCAGTGACCTGTCGACCAGATAGCCTTAACTTCGTGGCCGGGAAAGGTATGAAGAGTTTACTGAACAACAGTCCCAGAAAACATGCGGGCAAGCAATTTGCTACATCTCCGCTGGCATGGTTTACGTCAAAGCCGCTCGTGTCTGACCAAACTATTCCTAGCAGAAGAGAGTTTAGTGGAAGATACTGCTAGTGGGACGCCAACAGACATCATCTTTCTGGACTTTGAAAAAGCTTTCGACGAAGGTTCACGTGGAAGGTCCTTAAGCCAACTCTAGGCGTGTTGCATCAGCGGCCCTACCTTGAGGTGAATAGAGGACTTCTACCGCGCTCCCAATCACTCGGTTTAGGTTAATGAAACTCAGCCCTCTTTGCAAACGGTGCTTAGCAAGATTCTTGAGGGCTCAGTCTTGAGCCGCTGTTTCTGGCTTTCCTCTAACGATTTCTCGAAGTGTATATAATCACCCCTTACGTTTTTCATCAGTCTGGTGCTCCATAAACTGAGCAGAAGATCGGGATGTTTGATGGATGGTTTCTGATGGCCTGATGGATTCGGTGTTCAGATGACCTCTGTTCATGGGCGTCTAAGAGTGTGAGTACATTCATGCTGAGAAGACCAGTGAAATTGGCGAAAGGCTTTTGTGACAAGTAAAAATTGAAAGTAAATCAAGGATTGCTGTTTCAGCATCACCAAAGACGCAGGACAGCACGGTCAAGTCCTTCTAAGCTGCAAGATTTGCATTCCGATAGTTGAACCCTGATGTTCGCACCGCTCTGCAATATCGTTGCGTTCGTGCGTGACAGAAATACTGCCCGCGGTCTTGCGCTTGTTCTTGTCTTTTCTCTATCAGGTGTGGTGGTAAAAGTTGGTAACGGGGACAATTTCTAATCAATGTCGTTGGACGCGGCTGACCTTAATTTGCTGTTACAGCGACAGATGAAGCCTACGGAGATGCTCGTCGAACGTTTGTCCAATGCGGATTTGAGCCAGTCCGCACAATCTGGTAGTGCGCAATCCATTGGAAGTTTGGCAACCGGTGTCTCCGAGTTCGTGTACGACCCGCATTGCGAACGTGACATTCGATTCTTGGTTCCGTCGGTACGACGACCTGATTCATATCGAATTTGCCAATCAAGATGACTTCTGGAAGGTCCGACTTCTCCTCCGCAAGCTTGGCCCCGCGAAGCACGAGTAGTACGCCAATTTCATCTTGCCCAAGAGCCCACATTACTTCAGCTTAAATGCGACTGTCATTATTCTGTCGCAGATACTTGGTGACAAGTCTTCTCTATTCAACTTGCGGTACCACGCCCTGAAGCTGACCAAGCGAGACTCGGATGACCTTGTCACCTACACAGACATCGTGAATCGTGTGTGCGGGCGTTTCAACCTATCCTCCCTCACGGAGGATCAGTTCAAGTGCCTCATCTTCGTCTGCGGCCTCCAGTCTCCCGATGATGCTGACCTTCGCACACGCCTGTTCAGTCGGATCCAACAAGACGAGTCAGTTACCCTTCAGGATCTCACTACTGAAGGCCATCGATTGCTCAACCTCTATCATGACTGCCTTGGTTCAGAGTTTTGCTCAGTCCTCAACTTCTGTCAACACAATCACAAGTCCAAGACAACACCAATAACCCTCCCCAACGAACCGCGTGGTGAACTCTGTCTCCAAGAAGACGCCACCCACTCTTTGTTGGCATTGTGATGCATGGCACTACATACGTTACTGCCCTTTCAAACAACACCGCTTTTAACGTTACAAAAAGATGGGCCACAAGGATGGCTATTGTCAGTCGCGTACGTCGGACAGTCAACACGCAACCAGCTAGCGGCCACGCCCACCTAAATCCAAACCAATCGCCAGGTCCAGCACTTTGCTTCCTTCAAAGTCGATGTCATCTCACGCATAAAGTTCGTGTTCGTACTGATCACCGGGCACCCAGTTCGTCTCCAGCTTGACACTGCGTCTGACATCACCATCATCTCCAATCGACTACGGAAATCAATCGGCCACCCACCAGCCCAGCTGACATCCGATTCCGTCCTTAGCGTCTGTGGTGGTACAGTGCAATTAACTGAGCGGTCGCACTGTCTTGTCAGATTCAAGCACAAAGCACAAAGTCTGTTACTTGTCTGATTCGACTCTCAACCTACTAGGTCTCGATTGGCTTGAACAACTTGGCCTGGCATAACTACTCATCACGAACATTTGCAATCAATTGCAGTCCTCCACGGCGAACCCGCCGCGCGTCAAAACTCAGCCATGGAGGCAGCCCGAACATCCGTGGTCACGCCTCCGTGTAGATTCTGCGGGACCCATCAACGGTATGGTATATCTCATTCTGGTAGATACATACTCCAAGTGACCTGGGATCGTCCCACTGATGCACGCTACAACCTCAGCCACCAACAACAATCTACGGCACATTTTCAGCCAACATGGCCTCTCGGAGACGCTTGTCTCAGACAATGTATCGCAGTTTACCTCGGTTCAGTTCAAGGAGTTCCGCACCTAGAACAGCGTTTGCCATCTGCATTCACAACCATACCAGACACAGTCCAACGGTCAAGTCGAGCGCTTCGCGGACACCTTAAAGAGAGCACTTCTGAAATCTCGCGGGGAGGGACCAACAGAAGAAGTGTTGCAAAGGTTCTTGCTCATTCACAGAACCACCGCGAATCCGGCGATCCCCAATGGACTGTCGCGTGCAAAATCTTTCATGGGCCGCGTGCTGAGGACGAAGTTTGATGAATTTTTCCAGTGGAGAAGCTTCCGGAAGATACGCAGCAGCTCCATCGAGGTGGATTTATTGTCGGCGATCTAGTCTGTGCAAGGGACTACCGTCCAGGTCGCCCCCACTGGATAGCAGCAACTGTCAAGCAACGCAAGGGCACTGTCCATTACGGTATCAACGTCAGAGGCGACATCTGGGTGTCAAACCGGAACTAAATTCGCCTACGACATCCCGCCAACACTACGCGAGTTTAGAATCAACTGCGTTAAGACCTACTTCTCGACAACTTCGAGATCAATCGCCAAACAGTACAAGTTCCTGCCACGGCTACTTCAACAATCTGAACTCCTAGACCGAGCGGAGAGCTGAGAGCCTTGCAGTCAAGGCGATGGATTGGACGGAAACGAAAGTGTACTTGCTTAATGCGGCTCGACCCCCGTCAAAGGCAGTGCCAATAGTGCCCAACAGAAGAAGTGATTGGAGAAGACACATTTTCCCAAAAATTAGCCTTATGCGCAAGGAATATGGATTTCTTCATTTTCTGGGAATTTGAACGGCCGCAGGAATTATGGAACGCCTGAGAACTTGCGCTTGCTTCTGATTGGTCTATTTGGCGACTTGAGTCCAAGGCCACTCTAAACCCATAAATGCAGTTGCTGTAAACCGCAATTTTGCCTTCGGGCTCAGCAGCAAATGAAGCTCGTTTGAGGGCCACCCTCACAATAATAATAACAATATATATTTGTCAACGCATTTGTGAGAAGCATGCTCGGGGGTGCGCGATCCTGACAAATAATTACATGCGGAACAAAAC
>LUCH01001613.1:109726-128114 GCA_013368495.1 Paragonimus heterotremus
AGAATTATTGTAGTCTACACATCTGTTCCACTAAAAACGCACCCGCATCGACAGAAAGCGCAATCTGGTCAGTCTCTGGATCACACCAGCCAAGCATTAAGACGTTAACAGACGCAGACCTTTTATCAAATCCTGGATTTGAAATTGAAATTGAAACTCCCTCCCTCTGAAAGCTTTTTCATATTTGCCGCTTCCTCCACTGTATGTGCAGTTGACAGGGCAACTGTCTTCTTGGTGATCGCAACAACAGAGGATCAGGAACTATCAAAAAACATAACTCAATACCGAAACAACTTAGGGCGCGACGTCCTTACAAGTACTGCACTTTCTGCCCGGCAAAGCATGCAAAGCCTGGAACTCCCTACCAGAACATATCGTGAACGCCACGACAGCCGGTGAGTTCAAATTTCATCTGGATCGCTACTCCAACACTTAATCCAAATCCCAGCATACTGCTCTGTACACAGCCACGTATGTATGGTCGTCTGTTGAATAGTTCACATCTGATTATGTGTGAGTATCTAGCCATAGAATTGCGTGTTTAACAACAGTAGGTGTGCATCTATTAGCTTGTTTGTTTGCTTATTTATTCTCCGTTATGGCCATTGATACAACCAAGAAAAGTTGCGACGTGCAACTATCCCTCTGGCACAGAGATTCCCCACCTGGAGAAACGGAACCATTAAAAGCCGTGGCTTTCTACTTCCGTCTGTCACCCATTGAACCCATTGAATACACCAGGAAACCAGTTAGCCAATTACAGACAGAGGTTGTACGGACCAATAGCAGTGCGACGCGGGTGTTTCCAATATGGTTCGGATTGTCTCAAGCCATTTGAATTTTCGGTTGTTTATCTAGTGTGGGTTCGTTTTCACTCATATAAGGTATATTTCGGACCGCAATAGTGTTTCTTCCCAGACCGCATAGTTTTTGGTCGTGGTATTTTGTTTTTATTGTTGTATAACTGTAGTGACCGGCGGTCGTGTGGCTTCTCTAAGGATCCCGGCTGCAACCGTGTTTACCTGCTTGTTTGTTCTGTACGCATGATTCTGTGTACGCCTGTAACAATAAACCTGATACGAAATCAGTGCCACTTTCTTCACTCGTGCAACTAATTGCAGTGAATATATATATATATATATATATATATATTTGTGTACATGCATTTCATAAAGTTAAAAGTAAACGAATTAACGCTATCCTAAGAGTATGAATGATCTAGTTTGTTCAAAACGCAAAGTTGACGGTGGCAGCCGATTCCATAGAAGTCGGTTGTAGTGTTTTTGGAGTCAGATCCGAAACAGGCAACACAAAGCAAATGGTGCGCGTGGGCGTAGGCTACAGCTACATGGTCGTAGTCTATGAACGCAGTAAGCTGCACGAAGCCTGTGTTGATCTGGCCGATTAAGATAAATTCCTGCTTATTGTCTCCAAAACAAGTTTCAAGAGGCCCTTTACTAATGCGGAATGTATGCAGGATGATTGAAAAAGCTCATGTTGGTTTTGAAAAAGTGCACCGTTACACGACATAATTGTATCAGGATGTAGTGGGATACAGCTTAGAAGTTGGCCGATATGAAGGACTGATTAAACTGTTGTAGTCGATATACGTCATTTCAAATCTGTAGCAATATAAACGATCGCGTGCGTTTTGTGCAACTGACTACGCTCACAGACTACGACCATGTAGCTATAGCCTACGCCGTGCGCGTGCGGTGATTGACTTCTAACAAACCCCGTCTTTACTCAAATAAGAACGTTCTAATTAGAACGATCTGGGTGAAACAAAATCCTATTATATATATATTAGTATATATATATAGTATATATATAATAAACAAATTACTAGAGCATCGTGAACTTTTTCTTCCGCAAAGCCCCGGAAAATTTGCCATAACGGAATCGTGCACAAATCCTAGGCTACCGGGGGAGGCATATTTATTAGTTTCAGTGTGCGGTAAACGTTCGATAAAGCGTGAGGTTGTAGTAGAAAGAAGAAAAACTATTCACAATAGTGTATGAAACCCGAGCTAATTTTTCCGCCAGGTGTGCTGTGATTGACCCAAAAGTGCATAGTTAGGACTGTCAAGACGCTCAGGGGACATTTATTGGACGGTCGTGCTGGATAGGGTGGCCAAGCATTTCCTACCTAAATTCCGAGCCCGCCTTAGAAGACATGGCTGTCTTCCGCGCGGATAGAACTGACGGTAGAGGAGGAGGAACGACTCTGTGTCTACCCTTCTCTTCAGACCTTCCTTTACAACAATCTAGCACTTGTTGCGATTCAGGAAACTGTCTGGTGCTTGATCGGCCTAAATGGTTTCTATCGTTGGCTAGTGGGAGTGCTCGGTCTTCTTCCCTCTTCCGATAGTTTCAAATGGATTGGAAGTTGTATCCACTCTAAAATTTTTCTACTCGCTCTTAATAGGTGATTTCAACGTACCTGAAATTAACTTTCCGCCTTCCTCATACACGGGCACTGAAACATCTATGTCTGCACGGTTTTTTCACACAGTCGGGGCATTGGGCCTTACGGAGCACATCTCTAGCTTCACTCGGTGGCGTACTGACCATAATCCATCGTGGCTGGACTACATGTTCAGTAACGGAAGGTTGATAGTTGATAACCTTGAAATTACCGCATTACTCGGACTGTGGTCATGCAGTCGTCTTACTTGACTTCATTTGCAACACGAATATGGTCAGTCCAACGGTTAGTAATGGCAGAAACTTCCGGAAAATGGATGTGAATAAACTACTTCGCTATTTGGAAACGTAGACCTGAGTGAACCTCACCTAGTTTCACTGTGGGTGATCTCTATGGGAAGCTTACTGTCGTTATTTCCGCATCCGTTAGTGAATCTACACCACCGTCAGATACCAAACGGAACAAGCCTCTAAGTCAACTACGCTCTCGCACACTCAGGCCTATTCTGAGAAAGCGGTATATTTGGATGTATTATCGATTATCAGGATCTGATGTTGACGAAAAAATATATGCTGCCTTAAGGAATTGGTGTACATCGCTAATTCGACATAACCATCTTTATCATCAACGTCCTACGGGTCGTTTTGTCACTGATTCGAATAGCCTCTTCCGACTTGTTGCGTCAACTCGGAAGGCGAAAACTGGAGTTCCACAACTTTTTATGCCCACCAGGCCATACTAGCTTTGATACGGAGGCTGCTGATGTCCTCGATGAGTTTTACAGTAGTGTTTTCGCGCAGTCGTCATCATTTCTTCAGGTTCGCCTTGAAATTAAAATTGATGGCATTTGCACTGTGAATACTTCATACACGGTGGTGTTGGCTAAACTCAGGTGTCTTGAAGACATCTCTCCCGGCCTCGGTGGTATACCTCCGAAAGTCTTGCGTGGAGCAGCCGAATAGCTTGCTTACTGTTTACAATCTGTCTCGCAAGAGACAGTACTCAGCAGCTGGAAACTCGCGAGCATCACGCCCTTTTACCAGGATGGCAGGCGTAATTGTCTCCGTGATTACAGACCATTTTCCTTGCTATCGAACATCTCGAAATTTTTGGACCTGCTTGTATACGACTCGCTCTATAAGTATCTCACCTCTCGTGAGTTCTCCAGTGTACAGTACGGATTTCGCATGGGCCGTTCATGTGTCACGCGCTGATAGTCACCGATCAGTGGACCAAAGCGGCTGATGATGTCAATGTTTGGCGTGCCGTCAACACTACCGACGATTCTGTTATCTTAAAGACTTTAACATTCCATTTGTTTAGTCTCGAATGAACCGACTTGACTTTAATGCTGGTAAATGTAAAGTTATGTCGCTCTCCGAACACTACTCATTACCTCGACGAGTACCACGCTCCACGTGACCGCGCGCTTGGCGGAATAAGTGTCCTCTTCTCCAATCAAACGTGTCGATTACGGAGAATATGTATCACGTTTGGCTAACCTCATGGGACGAATACGTCCAGTGTAACCGTAGGAGCAGTCGTTTCAGGTGCGTTTGCACGAGACTTTTCTTTCTTCCAAGTTTTCATACGCTCAGATGGCCAGCACGAGCCTCCGCAGCCGACACATACAGGCTGATTCTGTGTGCTACAGCGAGCCGAAGGGGATTTCACCGTCGAACATGGTGCGGAACGCGAGGTCATTTCAATCGACCAAGTTGTAACCACGTTTATTGAGGAAATTTCACTCGATGCTTTACCGACACCTGCAGCTCCGCCGTTCCATCCCAAGTACTTGCTGTTAACCCCACATCTTTCCGTCCTATGTATGACTGACATGGTAGACGCTTATGAAAATCTGTAAGGTTTGCTGAATACGTTATCGTTTTCTGGCTGTGAAATACTCGTTTGTACAAAACTATCCTGTTACCGTTATTTAGCGTGATGTTTTGTGTGTGCATTAACACGTTTTTTGAGTTCTTTTTGGGTACAATTCTAACATGATTAGCTTACAACATTAGTCAAATAATAGACAAGCATCAAATTTTCAACGGCATGCTATTGCCGAATTGTCGACAGATACAATGAGCTGGTTTTTCTGCTAGTTACGGGGATTTCATCGTTCATCCAGTTTTAGATTTTGTGGACTTGGTGCATTGGAGAGACATTTCCTGAAGGCTGTCGTTCGACATCGAGTAGACCTACCCCTTCTTTTATTCTCACTTGCGAGTCTTTCGATGTTGGGTAACCCGCTGCAATAGAAATACACGAAGGAATAAATAACCCTA
Source organism: Paragonimus heterotremus (assembly GCA_013368495.1). NCBI lineage: Eukaryota > Metazoa > Platyhelminthes > Trematoda > Plagiorchiida > Troglotrematidae > Paragonimus > Paragonimus heterotremus. The sequence continues at coordinate 114,443 of LUCH01001613.1, forward strand.
ATAACCTAAATAGCGGACTCACTCAGTGCATCGTTAATTCGCGACCGATTACCTTATGCACTATTCCCTCTGTTATTACTCCGTCCTTTCGATTAACCGGACATTTACCTAGCAATGGACATTACACTGCCACGTGATTTCGTCATTACGTGTGCACATTTTGTGATGAAGGCCTCTGCGGATAACCTCCGTAACAGCCTCTTGGAATGGTTCAATTTTTATCTCTATTTCGTACAATTTAACATCTTCCGGTTGAGTGTGTTTACCTAAGTATGCTGATATAAGTAAACCACATATGAGAAAGAGGGTTCACTTATCACCGACTATTTGTGCCGATTTGATAAGTGGACTGAACATTTTGGGAAACAGTTTCGCTGACCCCAACCAAATGATATGGACGACAGGACCCGATTAGTCAGTTATGACGTTCCATACGTCCCTATGTCAGAGGTACAAGTGGCTGTGAAATTTAAGTTACTGAAGCGTAACAAAACTGCTAGAGCAGATCTCTTCTCTCTTTCTCTTCTCAAAGGTGGTTAGGAGAGGTTGATATCAGAACCGACAAAATTCATCCACACGGTTTAAAGAACTGAAGAGGTATCTCGTGATTGGCGCTTATCAACAATAACTCCCGTTTTCAAAACGGGGATCCGAAGTCTATACTACAACTACAGAGGGATCAGTTTAGTGTCTGTTGCGTCCAACCTACTCTCTGGCCTTGTATTATGTCACCCCACTAAGTGTAAAAGTCAGATACGCGAGGAATAGATAGGATTCCGGCGCGGTCGTGGGTACGTTGGTTACCCGTGTGTGTTCCTTTTTGCTCTATGGTTCGGAAACATGGCCTGTTTGCAAGTAAGATGTCTACAAGCTTGCTATGTTTGACCATCGTTGTCTTTGCCAATTAGCCCACATTGAGCGAACTGGTCGCGTGGGTAATGTGGCCGTTCGCCGGTGCGTACTCCGGAACGCTCGGGATGCACGGTTAATTTGTCAGTTAATAATGGTGCACAGCTTGCGATAGTTGGGTCACGTACTCCATATGTCATTTGATCGTTTACTGTATCGGGCGTCATATACTGAGACCACCAACAGTTGGGTAAAACCGCGTGGTGGTCAAGCAATAACGTGGTCACGACATATGAAGGCCCTGACTGCTCTCTTGAACATTCCACGTCACTGTTGAGGTGAGCGGAGGCCCAAGCCACAGTACCCTCTGGTTGGGCTCATGGCTGCTGTGATTATGATGGTGATAACGTTGATCACACTGTTACCTTGCGACGAATCTTGGAGCATCTGCAATGTTATAGGCAGCCGACGGTCGTGGTCTTTTCAGACCTATAGGATGTTTTCGATTCGGTTGCTCGTAACATTCTCCAGAGCTGCCTTCTTCGCAAAGGAGTACTTGGGAAATACATGAATCACTGTATTCTTACTCTGCAAGCAGGATGTGAGTTTATGAACAACTGTATCTGGCATCTATCACTTCTAACGGCGTTCACCAAGGTTGTCCAATCTCACCATTCTTGTTCGATTTTGCCACAGGAAACATTCTGGAAGTTGCATTTGAAGAATTCAGTTAGCTTGGCGCTAGGTTGGCCGACATGGAATATGCGGCTAATGTTGTGTTACTTAGCCCTTATGCCGGAGATACGCAGACCTTGTTGAACAAGGTGAATGACCGGGCTAGTTTCTATAGAATGCCCGTCGCACCTTCAAAGTGCTTTTTCAAGACCGAGGCATCCCTACTTCCACATTCTTTACTGAGGGCAAGCGACTTGAGACTGTGGACAGTTTCCCATACTTGTGTAACACTATCTCGTCAGCTTGTAACATTGCTGATGAGATATCGCTGAGGATAGCAAAGACACGAGTTGTCTTTGCCAACGTGCGTCATCTGTGGCATCGAAAAGACGTTCAGTTGTCGCTAAAAGGAGAGATGTATAGTGCTTGTATTCGTTCCGTTTTTTCCCTGTGGTTCGGAAACATGGCCTGGTCATAACGAAGACGTAAGTTGACATGCTGTGTTTGACCATCGTTGTTTCCTCTAATTAGCCCAAACTAGGTGGATTGATCGTGTGAGCAGCATGGCTGTTTGCCGGCGCGTATTCCGGAACTCCCGAGGTGCGCGATCATTTGGTCAACTGATCGCGTTGCACAGCTCCCGATGTTCCCATCACCTACTTCGTATGCCATTTGAGCTTTTGCCCTACTGGATATTATATACCTTGAGCAATAACATTCGGGTAGGACCACGTGCTGGTCAGTGAGCAACGTGGCCACGAAATATGAAGACCCTGACTGTTCCACCGAGCAAAATGGGTAGGTGTCACCTGCCTGGCTGGGGTCCTCACGATCAATCAAATCGTTGGTTAGAAACGCAATCCGTGATGATGGTGTACTGCACTCAATGGTGTGACTACGTCCATACCGTTTGTAGTTCTTCCGCTTGGTATTATTATTATTATTGTTATTAAACCCCCTCAGTAACATTTCTTGTGGGATACTTCACGTCACTGTTGAAGTGAGCGATGGCCCGAGCCAAATTTTGGTCAGGTTTATCGCTGTTATTATATGATATGATAAACATATAATAGGGTGTATGTTTAACGCAGTTGTGTACGCTGTTTCCGTTCCTTCTGAAATTCTTCATTTTTGTGTTTCATGCGCTACACACAAGAGGTTATGCGATTGTACACCTTTTTCCTCGATCGTGGTACTGTACTGTGTGTTAGCTCCTGTATTCTTACTGTTAAGTAACTCATCAAACTCAGAGAGAAACCTTATGGGAGTTTTCTCACATTTTCCAGAGTGGTTGCATATTCCGTCTTGCCGCATATCTGAACTAGTAACTTAACGGGTGCAGGTTGTATGGCAGATCTTACCTGATGAGGTCTTCAATCGTGTGCCAAAGTCGTGTGTGCTCCTGAGTAGGTAATTTGTTCACCGACTGTTGACATCGATAATTCTATCATATTTCTAGCTAGAACATCGACACAAAGGGTGCTTGTGCTCGTGAATAATCAACCTAAACGGATATAATCCAGTTACCAATGTGACCGCTCATCATTGCGAAGTGGACCGTCGGCACCAGCAGTTTCCGGCCAAGTTGTAACTCAGCTATTGACGTCACGAGTACTTTCAGAGACGATGTCTTGTTCGCCAACTTTGTTATCTTAGCAGTCATATGTCCTATAGTAGCTGTATGGTTTACCACAGCAGCACGTTAGGTACCCAGCTGTACACTCGTATTATGAGATAACTCTATGAAAGTACGTCACGTGCAATATACGGCTTGCTACCGTTTATAGCATTCAAAACTGATAGACGTAACTCATGTAAGTCACTGTTGTTAGCCGTCTGTTCTGAGGCCTTTCTTGCTTGTAATTTTGTTTGAGTTAATGCTTTCAGGCTACCTTCGTCGTGGATGATGGTTTGTGCACCGCGCGTATTGCAACCGAGTTTGCACGCGCCATAAGGATGCACACTAACAGAGCCGCATGGCAGAAGTGAATAGGTATTCGGAGTTGGCTCATACTTCTTCCTTTTTCTACTATCTTCATCACTGGCCTCGTCTGTAAATCGTAATTGTTTACTTTTAATATATGAACTAACTCGTAAAGTCAACTGACGTCAAACGTTTCAGGGTTTGATCGTTGTTTATTGTATCATCACTCGAAGGCAAGTTATCTGTTGTATACCGTATTTCCACTTCCCCGGCGTGTTCGAACTGCAATGAAGTGTTGCTACGGGTTGCAAAATGATTCCACTTACTTGTGGTAACCAGTGCGGTTGCGGACACTTTGGGATCGTCTGACTTCGGCTGCAAGTGTTTTTGTACGGATCTGTAATATACACTGTCTGACAGTCTGAGAATAGCAGCAGTTGTGCGGGTGGCATCTGGCCAGCTGCTGCTTATGACGGCATCATTATCGTTTACGTTTGTCTTCATTTTTATGACGCAGTAAAACTTCTTTCCGTTCATGTCTAAGATTTATAAGAATTCCGTCAATTGGAAGTACAGTTGTTTACGTCTTCAATTGAAACGTTGAAGAACATGATTCAACTGTTGATGTTTATGAATGTTTTGCTAAACGTGGGTAACAGTGGGATAACAAGGAAACCAGAGGGTGGGGAGAAAGCACACGTGCAAAGTATATCAGAAAGAAGTGCACCATAAACTTGATCGTTGAACTCCTGAACCCTGGATATGTACAAGATGGGTGGTGTGATGTTATACATCTAGAAATCAGCGTTACTTTCGAAGCGTTTGCGGTGTAGAGGAGGTTGGCTTGGGTCGCTGTTAATGTCCACAGCAGTGTGAGGCAGTTCGTTTGCTGTGATCTTGTTATGTGGATTAGTACCTGAAAGAAACGTATTACTGAAACAGCCGCTGTTGCCTGAGTTCATTTTTGTAGGGTTCCACATGCAGCAACTGATCAGTCTCGATCACCTTCATTGTGGTGTACTCTTATTTCTACCTGCGACACAACTTAGCTGCCGGATTACACGGGGAATGTAACATTCGCGTAACATGATAAATATACAGCTTGAAGGAAAACGCCGAAAACCTATCGAGTCAACCGTGATTTGTGACGTCGTCTGCCAAATGTACTGGTGAATGGACATTGCATGTCATTTCACCTGCCCCATATGTATGAAAGAATTCGTGATCGAACTTTCACAGGCATGAATTTCCATACTGGTGTAGAGCTGTGCAGAAACGGGACGCGCAGAGACACATATCAATAAGCAGATCCAGAAAGTTGAATTAGTTTTCGTAAGATGTGCTGCTCTTCAATACTCAGGGTCTGATGTACAGGGAAAACCTTGTAAACCCACAAATATTCTTGTTTGTGAACTCCAAACATTCCGGTATATGTTCCTTATTAATGACATTCTAGTTCTCACAAAAGTATCAGTGTCAATAAGCCCAGGGCGAATGGTCATATGAGGCTTTTGATGATGACCTTTCGAAGGGCTATACTTTCGGCACTAAAATCCAGTGTTTGGATTGAAACCAGTGAAAGTCTGTACTTCTTGAAGTTCACTCTATTAGGTCGCTGTTATATAACAGTGGGACGATACTACACTCCTTCAGCCAGTCCACGGTAATTTGGTTCCAGTCAGTTACAAACTTTGTACTTCTGATTGTGACACTTGACATTTCCTTTGTGAGGGTCTACATGTTCATTTGTCAAATCGCATATACTACCGGTCACTCGATTTCGTAAGCGGAGGAAAATGTGAGTTTTATCTCTTTAATGTTGCCTGTTTATTCACACACACTCTTTTCACTATAACTGTACTACCATAATAGAAGGGGTAATTCCTGCTTTTCCGGTCCTAATCTTCTTCACTGATTTATAATCCCGACTTATTTGTTGTACACCCTACACACTCAAGATTCCTGAGATTTCTGCCGTTACTGATCTTAGAGTTATACCAAAGCGTAAGTGACTTGTCTGATTGTTCCGCGTTTATTTCAACTGACCACATCGGATGATGTGCGTCACTTGCATGCTTTGCATTGTCCGTTAATAATTTGAGGTCACTTTTTGACACTGTAAGTATTGAAATAGATCGGCAGGTCATTCGAAGTGGTTTAAATGCTTCTTGTTACGTAGAGACCATGACGCCTAACTATACTCGGTTCATCGCCTTTTGTAGGTGATCGTTCTCCACCGTATACATGTCTGTTTGCGAAAAATCAAGCTGTCAAATTCCATGTGAACATGATCGCGTTACCGTTATCCTCACTATGCATATCGACGACGAACTGAAATGTGATCAACAAGCAGTTACGTTTGATCTTGGACATGCGGAAGATTTTGGAGTGATTAAGGTGATAGACGATCTGACAGAAACCTTAGAATTGGGCGGACAATCTGTGCTACAAACATCATCCACTTCAATCGTCCTCAGTCCCATGGAACGGGAGTATTTACAGTTATATGATTCAGCTGATCACAAAATTCATTTATGCGTACGTTTACAAGATATCCAAAAGGTAGGTCAATCTACTGAATGACGTTCACCATTATTCTCAGCTCAAAAAGTTCTGGGAATTGTCCGAATCGGAAAAGTTGCTGTTAGCCCAAGTAATGAAGAGGCGTGGAAACAAGCTTGTAAAGGTGGGTTCACATGGGAATGATTATATTCGTGCAATTCTAATGGTGGCCTTTTTTCTCACTCTTCTTGATCTTTGTTGACACGGCCCGAACATTTTAGACCTCGTTCATATTTGCTTGCATTAGTCGTATTCAGCCAATATTTTCTAGTTGACTTGTTTTGAAAAGAATCATTAGGTTTCAGTTATCAGAACTAGCTATGTATACTCCATCGGGGATCAGGAGTTTAGGTATCAACTGGGCAATGCCCCCATTGGTAGGCTATTGGGGTTGTTGCAGTTTATAATTTTTTTCATTGTTACCGTTACACTTGAATAACAATCAGTTGCACGTTCTTAAGTCTAGTGGTTCGATTTCAAAAGACAGATTTTACCAATTCAAAAGGCCAAAATACCTAAATGTCAAGCTGATGAATTTAACAGGTGTACGACCCACCGGATGCACGAGACTAACTGTAGTCTGTTAAAATATAGATGATCGCGAAGCCCTCAACCTAACAATTTAACCCCCTCAGTTTTACTCACCAAAGCATTTGGGGTCCTCATAACTCAGAAACATCACCTAACCACCCTGCATTGTTTTCATTGTTGGCGGTTTCTTCTACATACTTTTTGTTGCAAGGCTAATTACTCGTGTGCAATGTGCATAAGCGAATAGCCACAGTTTACACGCTTTTATCATTTAACTTCCTGACTTCTCTTGACACACACTGGTGAACTTCATGATCAGTGACTACCAATCAACCTGGGCATACTTAGGGAGCTAGACAGTGGTGGTCAGATACAATGGATTTAGTTTGCATCCTCATCGAACCATTGGGATGGATAGATCTTACAGACGTTTCAACTGTTTTTCCAAATTCAGGAGTGACAAAAGTAATTTATATATCCATCAGGTTTTTACATAAACTCCTCAAACTGTAATTTGACTATTTGAATAGGACAGTCAGAAGACACAAATTACGATATGAATTCATTTCGCACACTCTCGTCAGTCGTAAACGTGTGACTAGCATATCATTCATATCGTAATTTGTGTCTTCTGACCATTCTATTCAAATGGTTAAAAGGGACTCAATGTAATTTGACCGATCGATATTACTTAACTTGTTGATTTCAAACGGACTGCTCAAGATACCAAGAATCCAGTTCATACGGACACAGTTTTCAAGGTACATTTCACACTTTTTGGATGCGCTTCTGATCCAAATTGGCCAGACGAGACATTTTACTTATTCAAAGTGAGTTTTTAAACGGTAATTTTGTAAGACTAGACAATCTGCTTAAGACAAGCTGATCAACTTGCTCTTATCATGAACGGTGTTCGTGTTTGATACTTGGATGCGTTAGGGCCTGGGAGTCATAAGTATGTTTCGATCTTTTGCATTGTTTGGTTTTTCGAATGTGAACTCACCGAAGATCATTTTAGTTTGAGAACACATGTTGTTACGATCGTTCTGTCGTTGTCTTAGTTAATGTGTTGTGGTGTTGTTCCTCGGTGTTTCTGAGGTTGAGTAACCACGCTGACAGCATTCGGTTTTAGATAGCTTAGTGTTAATCATTTAGGGAACCAAATCATTTTCGATTGCCTGACACTGTCAGGTCCAGCGCGTCACATGTGTTCACTGTCTCTTGATTTCTGGTGTATCAGTAAGCTTCACTCTTTCCATTAGTTGATTGTCCAACCGGTTACCCATAGTAACTGAAGCGTCGGAATTGAAAAAGATCATTTTCCCTTTCGGGACAATCTAACCATCCTCACATGATGCATAGTATCCTTAACATTATCAGAATCGATTTCACTTCAAGCGTCCTAAATTGTCCATTATTTGTCTACAAAATATTTTGAAACCAAATTACAAAATTCATGGCATCTCTTTTCTCAGTCCAAACTATACTCACGCGCATTTCGAACGTACAAGCTTGCTATCAGCTATCTCCAAGGGAGTGCAAGCGCTCAAAAGCCGATTCAACCTCTTTGTGATGAAGACGCCTCCCTCATTTCAATTCAGCCATCTCCTGAGGCTTGTCAGCTTTTAGTTTTATGCCTCGCCAACGCTGCCCTGTGTCTCCTCAGATTGGCCACCTCAGCCAATCAGATAAGTTTACCCAATAAACAAAAATCAAACGAATTGAAACGAGCTCCAGATATCGTGCGAAATTTGTTACTTTCGTGCATCAAATATTGCAAAAAAGCAACTGAATTGGATCCTAGCTATGCTAAAAGTTGGTTCCGGTTAGCTCAGGTGAGTTCCAATTGTACGCGATGCTACTTTACTTTGATCACCTCGTGTCTTCTGTTTATACGCTCCTTTGACCGTTCATTTTGTACCATGTAATAGTGTGATAATGTTCATTCAGTCACTGTTCTTCGTCTCTTCCTATGTGTGATCTGTACTCGTTTATCTCATTTCGAAAGCGTTAACAGTTTGTTATTTGAAATGAATGTTCGTTTAGCTCTGTAATTATTGACGGCAGGATCACGGACGACCAACTGGCTGTTTCCAGTTTGCCGTGGAGTAGTTCTTACATGGACTGAACCATCATCACTGTATTTATGGGAATGCCCATTCCGTCCACTCAGCTTCCTAAAAGAGAATTGTGACTCCACAAACCTTCAATACATCAGTGGGGGTCCAAAACAACATTGTTATAAAGGGCCTTGGAAAAGAAACTTGTCTGTGACACCTCCTGTTGGGAAAAACAAATGTTAATCGTAAGAGGGAAACTTTATCCCAACTGGTGTCCTTGTTCTAATGGACTATTTTCTGCGTCGAATAAGTCTTTTGCTGGGTGGTTTATGTGGAGTTGAGCTGGATGTATAAATCGCTAGTAGATTACGAGTGTTGATGATTATTTCGGCTGGAGTATACTATGTCGCGGCGTTATCTGATCCATTGGCATTTGATTTTCGATGCCATGTTTGTGTGGACCATCGAATTCATCATTCGATGCTTACTGTGACGTCAAGAAGAACTTGAGTTCTGCGGTTACTGATTATTCTAACTAGCTTCTGTAGTCTCGGTTACATACAAAGTTTCCGACTTTGTACAATAGTTCCACAACACCATTTGCACGATTGGAGGTTTCCTCCATGCATTTGTTTGTTTTAGGATCATCCGGCTCACCGGGTAGGAGTACATCAAAGACCCTGTCTTCCAAGCATTACAGTTGATGATGTCAGACTATCTTTGATGTTTGAATTAGGTGTTGTACAATAATTGAACGATAATTAAGTTACATCCTCAGTCGCTCACCTCCTTTAGACTTGATTAGTGCGCGTTTAAGCGTGTCAACAAAACTTTCCGCCTGATCATTTGGTTGGGGATGATACAGTGAGGGATGGACAGTCAATGATATATGACAGAAAACTGGCTAACATGAACAGACTGGAATTGCGTACTGCTGTCGGACACATGTATGTCGGGGAATCCGAATTAACGGAGCAACCGTTGAAGCACCGAAATAGTGGTGGTCGTCGTTGCATGTTCCATCGGAACTATTTCCAGTCACTTAAAGTGAGGGTTGACAAGGATGAGATAATTGGCTTCACCGACTGGACTGGCAAACTCGACATGCAGAGAGATCATGTAGGCATCGGATAGTGCCAAGACCGTAAGGAAAACGGATTCTTAGTAGATTCAGTGCGGTAAGAACAACTTTTAACTGTTGCTTCTGTAGCCCCATTGATTGCAAGCTAGTAAACAAAAACCTTGTGCCATCAGTTGCGATCAATCCCCAGATGAGCCGTGTTAGCATGGCTTGGCGAAGCGCTACTAAGTTACTATTCTGTCTGCAAATGATAGAGATGGGTTCATCATCGGTAATGCTTGACGGTGTAGGAAAAGTTAATGCAGTTGTCCACCTAACTGAGATGTTGGCAAGGATCCTCGTACGTACGTGAGGACCTGCTAAAGTGTTTTGTCCTCTTGATGAGAGACCTAACCTATTCAAGTGTGATTGGCAGTGCACGAAACGCATCATTAACATCATTCTCGACTGTGATGGCGGTCACAGTCATCTTTCAAACCGGTGTGTGAATCAATCAGTCATAAAGTTACTTGTGCTCGATCAGACTTAGAGGTGTGTCAATATTGGAGCTCAAAATTATAGCCCAACAATATTGTGGTCCATCGTTGCAATCGAGTGGCTGAGCACAAGGGAAAACCTTTTTTGGAGCTAAAAATATAGAGTAGTGATTTGTTGCCTATGGGTAACTTGAAACGTCTACCGCAAAAGTTTATGGAACAGCCAATATAATCACTAGTGAATTCCTTTCCTATCTGTTCGTAGTTTTTTCCAGCCCATGTGAACGTTAGTATTACGCGCATCATAATTTAGTGCATTTGCTGCAATTACGATTTTCAGCTTCGATTCAAAATGAGTGAGAAGACTGTCAGAAGTGAACATTGATATGACTATGTTAAATTCTCTTTGACACAATTGTGGCCAATAGCTGGTTGATCAGGTCGTTAGGCGCTGACATATTTTGGATGGTAATAAAACTAGCATAATCAGGACGTGTACTGCTCTGATCGACTAGAGAAAAGAAAAACCACATTTACCAGGATGCAAGTGAGGCCCACAATCGCTTATTCACAACAACACATTCAAGCGTTTAGAAAAGCAAAACAACGTTTTCCTCCAATAAATTTGAACAAAAAAGTCAATAAGAGGTTTTGGCACAATTCGCCAGGTACGTACTACCGTCCGCGGGGTTTTACAGCAACGTTCAATGGACGTTGTGCAACCAAACGACAAAACCAATAATCACATACGCATGTACTAATAAGCATCAGTTACTAGAACGCAAAGAGAGGGGTAGCTTCCATTTGTTAATTGCTACCGCATCCGCCAACCCCGAGGAATCTTCGATTTTTTTGTTGCGCAATGTATCCGAAAGGCCTTCTCCAGGTTCGGTTGAAGTCGACATTGATTGAGATATCGTGGTATCCATGATCGTTTTATGGACTCAAATTGGAGTGTGGTCGTTGGCACGATTGCGTAATTGCCTCTCCGTTCCGAATGTGTTGAACACACGACTGTAAACATCGTTGTTTATCTCCACATATTTGACAACGAAGGGATAGGTACTGTTTGATCATTTACCTGTAGAAGTTTGACGTGCTGCTGAAGACGCATCAACCATCCCAACCGCACTCAGTTTGACCGCGAACCGATGACATCCTCAGGGATTAAAAGACTCGTGAATCAGTTTAACAAAACGTGTTTACCAAAGCGGTAGACCGCTGAAAGATATGGACGATTTTACTACTTTCGGAACTGTGTGAATCTCAAAAATCCGTTCAAATGTTCTAGCGGCACTAGTGCATGTTCAACAATTCAATTCATGAAATTATGAGAGAATATAGTTTCAGAACATTCAAAGGCCCACAGTTCTTGTCGCATGGTTGTAACAACCATCGCTGTTACCGTTATCCTCTCTCGGTATCTCGTCAAAATGGACCATTTTCACTGACAAGACTAACTTTTATCTGGGCAGGCTCCTATTGATACGAAATGACTGAGCCCTTGAGAATCGTAAACGACTTAATATTTGTTGAAGTAAGCTAAATTTCAAGGCCGTCGCTTGCGCCTATGTTATTGAAGAATGGGAATGTTTTGCTACTGATTTCTTAGGACTTACGAATAATTTTGAACTTCCCAGATTTCCACCGGCTAATTTATATTAATTTGTTTCTAAACAACAACCATTCATATTTGTTTCCTGCAGGCTCATGCAGAGCTTGGCGATTTTGCGGAGGCTGTCCAAATGGGTGAGCAGTGCTTAAAATGTGTACGTAAAACGGACACCTCCGAAACGGCGACGTCATTGACCGAACTGACTGCTCTGCTGTCGAAGTGGCGCATGGCTGATGCGAAAGCTAACCAATCCGAAAGGTCCACAGTTCGCAAAGCGGTCATTCAGCGCTACCAGGGTGCTGAAAACTGGGTAGGCACGGCATTTTTTGATGCAGCCACATGATATAATGTGTTCATTTTCTTTTTGAAAACTCTTACCCAGTAACTACTTCGAACGTATTCCTACTCGTTAAGGTCAAAGTGTACATTTGTGTTAAAAACAAACGTTAACGACAAGCACCAACTAGCCCTAGTGATAAAGATCTGCGAACGAGAGGAATGGAGTGTAGGCCAGTGACCCTTACACTGTCAGACCGTCGGGTTCAGGTTACTCTATGCATGTGTTGTTTGCAGTCGACACGGAGACCGGTGGACTTGATGAAGCCTGTAGTGTAAGTTAGCTGGATGACGCTTTCGCGTGTTCCAGCAACTTTTTTCTTCACTTCGCTGTCGCAGTTAAGTCGCCACAGGGAGGCTATGGAATTCATTTGCGATTGAGGTCGTATGCTCGGTGTGTACTTAGGCAGGCACAGGTATTGCTCGACTCCTATAGAATAACAGGACTGCCACCGGCTACAGAAATGAACTCACGTGCAGTAAATTATCAGCCTAACCGGAACATACTCTGCTACGACTTCTTTTGTGTTATTCGAACTACTTAAATGGAAAAATGTAGTTTGCCTCAAAAAACTTTCCAACTGTCGGAGAACGTAATTTGTGCGCCGTTTCCACACACTCTGAACACACGCATGTGCCTGGATTGCACAAGAACATGGACAATGAGTTTGTTCATGCTGATTATGAGTGCGCAAATTGGTACCTATTATATGCTTGTCATTATCCTGCCGCGCTGATCTGCCGGGGCAACACGGACTATTTGTAGAAGAGTAGATGAGCTCACTCGTCGGTGTATGATACCGAGCACAGTACGCAGTGCGTGAGCGGCATTCAACCAGTATCGTTTATAATGTGAAGGCTTCGTAATCATACTGGGTGGTCAATCGCTATAGCTAGCGAAACTAGAGCGGCCATTATGGACCGCAGATACCCACTAGGCAGTATACACATTTTTTCACGCGTTCTGCTTATAGGCAAATACGTCACAGCACACTTCCTATCGTTTATTCGCTTGGAGCAGTTGTATAACCGCGACTTACTATTACATAAAAGCCTGCCTGGCGATCTGTCAACGTGCGGTAAAACTCATGAGGAGCTGCGACTCATAAATAAAACCAACAGAGTTTGACGGGCATATGAAATCCACTCGGTTGTTTGTACGAACGTGTTCACATCAAACAACAGATTGCAACACATAAGCCACTGAAGTTCGCTGTACTACAAGAATAAACACTTAAAATGAAACACGAAGCCTAACGTTTTGTAGGTAACGCACAATACAGGTAACTCCCAAAAAGGCTGGGTTATCTCCAAAGTGTGACGTGAGCATCGGAGAGCACAGTCGAAGACATTTTGTCGGTTTCCGACTGTGAGAACTTATTCTAACCGACCCGAGTTAGTGAACGGCGCCTGCACATCACTGTACTGCGGTTGAGCTTATCAAATCAGGGCGCATGTTCCGTCTGCGTCAGATCGCTTCACGGTGGTCCGGCTGTCACGATCCATAAGCGTTGGCTGCTGATAAATACTTCTACTGACGAGCCGCACAGGGTTGAGAACCAA
>LUCH01001614.1:0-24849 GCA_013368495.1 Paragonimus heterotremus
ACTGTTATGGGGGATGCTGCACCTTGATGATCCTTCTTGCAGTCTTCTTGTGGCTTTTAGGTTGTCAAGAAATGTGGCTGCTTCTGAATAGCCGCGGGATCAGTAGTATATTACGATCGCCGAACTCCACTGCAACACGAAGCATGTACTACAGTTTGTTTGTGACGAACGTGCTGATACGCGTAACGGCACTGTTGGTGTAACATTACACGATAATCGAATCTGTTCAAAAATTCACTTTTTGAATAAAATGATTCAGACACGGGCATATCGTCTGGAACATGCGAACAGCTGCGATCAGTTCGAGTCGAGCTCTGGAAAACAGAAGCGGACGTAGGCAGTTATGTCGTATCCCACTTCAGATGTGTCACAAAATGCATGTAACTTGCTATATCACCTTTTATCAACTCATTGGGTCTTACGCATCTGTAAATCTGCATTTCGTCAAGTTATTATGAAAGTTGGAACCAAATGTGCTGCTCTGAACTATCTTCTGTATTGAATTGGTCGCCCCATCCCAGTTTTTTTTGCGGCATAGCTCTTGTAGTAATAGCTTTCCAGGTAGTAGTTACTGGGCGGCGAATCCGAGGGATCATACAAGCTAAAAATAGCAAAGGGGATACCTCTTCTTGTGGCTGGTTTCTCGGGTGATTTGAAACTTATAAAAAAAAATTGAACCACTTTAACGTTCAACTCGGTAGCCAGAGTATGTCCGGATGGTAACCTGTCACTACTTAGTTCTTTCACACTCACAGCATGCCCAGAACTAGCAACATCATCAAGAACGTCATGGCTATTTGACAGCCTTTTGGGTGAGTGAAGTCCTCCTCTATACAGCAATGACGTTAAACTGTGAACAAAGGTGTTTGACGAGGAAGTATCTAGCAAGAAGGATAAATAATCGTCAACGTAAAATTCCGTATTAACGGCATAGCACATGATCTCCCTATAAGTATGTCTGAATGCTTACACCGTTCTTCTCAAGACGAAATTTGCACAAGATGGGGATGAGGTAGACCCATACGGATGTACTGCTATCCGATATTCCATGGGTTCACCTGTGAGACCACATTGAGACCACCAAATTATCTTTAGGTCGTCACAGTCTGCTTGGGGTACACGAACCTGCAAAAGCATATCCTCTGTGTTTGCTGCAACCATAATCGGAAAAATTTTAAACCTCAGCGAAAAATATAAACGTTAAGGGGTGAGGTCCGGTCTGTGTAATAACTGACCGTTCAGAGATGTGGCAGGATATCTTGCTGCGCACTCAAATGTCACACGAATTTTACCAGGTTTCTTAGGACTACACACATTATAGGAGTATACATCAAATGTGGTTCTTCAGCACGCAAAGAGCAGTTTCGTAAGATATTCAGAAAGTTTAGAGCTGGTATTCCATTGAAAGGTAAAAGAACCTCCTCAGCTCTCCACAGTAACGGAACCTTGAAATGACTGTTGAGCAGACGAGCACGATTCCTGGAAATAAGATTCGGTAACGTCTGCCATATCATCAAACTGTTGGTTGTACAGGAGTCAAATATGCTCCACAACAAAGGAATCTGCTTGAAGAGTACAGCCGATGGAAGCGTATTATTTAACATTTTCACCCAGTGGACCACAAGCCGTCTAGCCAAACAGTGTTGCAACTACATAAGACTGTTTTCGTCCACTGACTCATTGATCAAGTATCCAGTGTGCTTCTGGGACATTTAGTTCAACCAGTATATTAACCTCTCTTTGGTCGATCTTTTCGAACTCGAATTCCCTCAAGTGTTCACTCCCGTTTCGCAAGAAAGCTACAGGCTAAAACGACAAACCCTTTGTGATGTATGTGTCGGCAACTTCGACGGTTTCGTCCATAGAGAACGGGATTAACTTGAGTTTTGGTTCGGCACACTTAGAGTTTATTGCGTCACCGAGTGTTGGGATTGTCAGACACGAATGAACTGTAGCAAACTGATGTCACTCAACAGAGATTTGTTTGACAATGGTTGTATCTGAAATGTTGTCAAGAGACACAAGTTCTGGCAAGCCTGATGGGGTTTTCACACACACCAGAACCATTCCAAGTCGTACGCACTTGCTACCAGAGCTCTTCGTGGTACAGACTCTATGTTTACTGCATGCGGGCTGTCGTATCGTTTGGTCTCTGGAGTTGTGTAGTAAACGGTGATGCTGGCCTCAACAACCGTCTTCACCACACAGGTTTTTATTCGGCAATCCCCATGTGCACACAAAACACGTGCCCAGTCAGCGCTCACTAGAACACCTACTATGTACATCGAGTTTGAGGAGCCTAGGACATCTCTCAGAGCTGAGTACAGGTTCGCATAAGTAGCAGTTCACAGGACACGACTTTGTGGTAGCAAAATTCGCAGTCTTTGGTGGTTTCTTCTTTGACTCTCACTCTCTAGTTACACTTGGATGGATCTTATTAAGAGCATCATGACTACTCTCTACAATTCGTTCGAATCTGTCTCGCGTCACCCTTGCACACTGCAAAACGAACTCTGTGAGCTCGGCAAACCTCGACTCACATTCTCGCGAGCTGATCTGGTCTGCTTTATTAGCTCACTTTAATTGTGGGGTGAGGATAGCCCTTTCACAACCTGTTTCAATAAACTCAAAGAATTCAAGTCAGCCTCACGGTTCGTGTGTTCGAGAGCAACATTAAATTTTTTAAAGTGCAAACAAACAACCGTATTAGGCCATTAGCAGCGTTTGGAACATGTCGAACTTCTCTCAGTAGCCCATCGATCCGAGGTCTTACGACATGATACAAATGTCCATAGAGGTCCTGCAATACCTCTCTGGTCTTCACGTATACCACTGCCGATGGCAACATTATATAGTCCTCAACTGTTTTATGAGCTCTTCTCTGAGCACGTCAATGCTCAGCGATGGAGATGATGGATCCCAGGGTGAACCGTTGAGAAATCCTGCTTGGAGAGTCAGTCCGCTGGATCATTTGGTAGATTATATGACACAGTGGATTGGTCGGGTAACTGATTGCAAGTGTAAGGTTTCTCACCTCCCGTCCTAGTTCCATAGTGCAACCAGTAGGGCGCTTGCCGGATTTGAGCATGCCGTTTCCGTCGCTGGTTCGAATCCAGTCGAAGCCCGGATTTTTCGAAATTTGGTGTCGTCTAAATTATGGAACCTGCCACACTACTTATAAGTAACATTAACCAAACACCTATAACCGGTCACATGCTATCCATAACTAATATATATCATGTATACTGCGATCAACTTAGAATATGTTGTGAGTCTCAAACAGTTTGGAATACTCTAAACTCACAGGAGATATAGCACGTACTGGCTTCGACATATAATGCAATTGTGTGAGCCTCACAGGATAAAGCAGGTAACAAAAATCTCCAACATGAATCCATAAACTACACTAAATCTGAAGGTAGTATAACTCGGTCGGGTGCTGCACGAATGACAAGGTTCTACCTTAGAAAGACTGTTACGCAGACATCAAACAGCAGCAACTCAAGCAGGTTTAATGAGATCGGAGATTTCGACCTGTTTAGGAAGTCCTAATCGCGGAGTTATCGAATGGAGTTAACAGACAGTAACTGTGTCCCCATTTCGAGACGATCGGGTAACCTGATCATTACTCACAAGCAAAAGTGGTTGAGCGTTCACACATGATAATTCGGTCGTGCCTAACGTGAGGTCAATGGCGTAGTGGTAAACACGGTTGCCTCATGAACAGCGTGTCCGTGGTTCAAGTGCCGGCAGTGGCGATGATATCCACTACTGACGAGCTCTAATGAGAGCGAAACTCGAGTCTAGTGCTTCTTTACGAAATGGGCCGACTGGAAAGTCTATGGGAATGCGACAGCTGCGATCAATTGTGGGTGATGTTCAATTTGAAACTAACCAAATCCCCGACTACTCATCAATAAACTCAAGCTTACTTGATGAACCTTATGACCGGAGTTGCATTACGACCTCTTCATGGGAACTCTGCAGTTAGGTTCGAATACGGCAACTATGTGGCTGAAAGTAACTCTCAGATGCACTGAAAAGTGGACGTAGTCACGTATGAATGGGTAGTACATAACCCTAGATACAGTGCTCCACTCGTTAGTGGTGGACGAAATTTTCTGCGTATGGAATTTTTCGTGAAGTATGGTGTAGTTCAATCTCATGAGACTCGATGGATGTAAATGGGAAGCCATGAATAATACAAGTTCACTTTGTATGAATCGTGAATCTGAACCAATGCAGACGTTTAAGACCGGGAGTCAACTGCGTTCATATTCAGTTGTTCATTAATCCAGCTGCTTGTGTCGTGTTGTTAGTTCCCTGCCGCCTGGTTCGTACGCCCGAAATTTTCTCTGTCTTATGCTAACGCGGCTCCAAGGTCGTAAATAGAAGACGGCGAACCAGCAAACAAATTTCAATGGTTCACTCAGTGCACAACAAGCGGACTTCAATGTGAACAAGTAGAAACGCTGGGGAAGTGGACGTGTGGGAACCTCTGGCACAATAGCACGCCAGATCCCAAAGTAGACGAATGACAACGGAACCTCCGGTTGATCTTCAGGAACAGAACAAGCGTCGGACTGATTAGCTGACTTTCCTGAACCCAATGATTAAACCGTTTTTATTCTGTGGAGTGTAGCCTATAATGTTGAAAAGACGCGAAATTATTGTACAGTCACCAGTGAAGCTACGGTATCTGCGCCAGCGCTTTAACTCATATGTTCATGGTTAGTAGTACATTTATATCCGTAAAGTAATATGGAAAGGTATGGTGATACCAATAGGGTAACTCCCACGTGGCAGGGAGTTTAGGACTTTTGGAAAGTCGAAAATGAGCGCTCCATATTTGTCCAGTGATCATCCAGTAAATTCATTCTGCAGGACTAAGCCCATTTCAATCTCTAGAGCTTCTTTAAAGTACGGCTTTGGGAAGTTTGCCCCTTCATGAATAGCACCTAACTGGAAATCAGCTATCTGGTTATGAGTGTTTCTTATTAGGAGTTTTCTGTTTTGGGGAACATGGTAACAATGAAGTCCGACTTCCGACCTCTTGACGTTTACTGAAAATACTACAAGTCTGTGCCTCCATTGTACTTGTTTTGGTTGAGATGTCAAATGAGACGCGTTGTAGTGGGTGCTTCATGTTTGCTTCAGAATATATTGTGATGGAAAAGTTTACTGGGCAACGAGGTTTGAAGATGTAATTACACAAACAACTGCCCCAGTAATACATATTAAATTGTTTCTATGGACAGAGATTGGTAGTTCGGTATAGTCGACATACACTTGGTTTGAGCAACAGTTACTTCTTCTGCTCTTAGCTTACAGGCTTACATCCTGCTGGAGAAAAGTTGACTGATAAACCGCGCTTTCGAACGCTTTAAACAATCCATTCATAACCGCATCAGAGGACAAGGCTGCCTTCAGTTTATTCCAGGCAAACCGATAGTGTTTGTTATTCGACTCGGATTACAGATGGCGCTCAATGATAAACGTCTCTAGGGTTTACTGCTTCAATTAATTTGGTACTCTACTTTCAGTCAGAAACCGTGGTCATTACTTAGTCATTTTGCATTGTTTTTAGTTATCGTCTATCTAGCGGGTGGAGATTTTGTCACTGGGGGTCAACTAATTCGCTAATCCAGTACAAATGATTAGATAACTCGGGATGTCGTAAAACCCAAACAGTTTTCAATACCACCGTACAAATCAAGACAGGCTTGTCTCTGTCGACATTCCGTAAAGATTCAATGAAGCTTCGTGCCCGATTAATCAAGTTCGATTAACCACTTCAGGACTTGAACAAAATGCGTGCAAGTTGCTGCTCCATGTCGATACACTGGATTACCATTCATTCAGAATATCTGACCAATAAATAAAACACAGCAGTTACTGAGTAAATGACGAGGGTTACGGGAGATAAGCGATAAGAGAAATCTCAGTTGTGCAGGGAAAATCGATGTGTACGAACCTGTCCATGTCTTACATTTGTGATTTTCGGGTATTGCTTCTAGTACTGTTAAATTTTACGTTACGAATGGCAGAAAATAAGTCAGTTATAAAATTTCAGACATATCGCGTCTACAAAAACAGTTCTTGGATGCGATGTGAAGTTGACTATGTGACAGTACCTAGTGTACAGAGAGTAGTTTGATGATATACTAGTAGTTTATGTCTGAACTGTATAAATTTCTGTTGTTCCCGAATTAGTATCATATGGGGGTTATAAAATGAGTTTAATTGACACATTACTTGTAACAACGTGATAATTGAATTAGCCCTATCATGTGGTCAATGGTCCGGTAGTCAACACGATTAGCCCATGAGGGCGTGCTCTGAGTTCCATCGTCCCTCGTAGCAGTGATGTGCACTATAAGTGAGCTCTAACGGGAATTATACCCGAGTGTATGGCTTCTTCCCGAAAACAGCTGACTGAAAAGTTTGGTGGAATGCGACATCGGCGATCAGTTAAGGGCGGCGTTTATTTTATATAAACCGTAATCTTCTACTATCCATCTCAGTTATTCTCGTTTAGCTGTTTTACAGAAATGTCATATTTTACCTTGTTTGGATGCGGTTTTTCTTCAGCGCGGTCTTTCATACTACACAATACAAAATACAATACTTTTAAAAAGACATTGCCAACCGTCAATAGCATTACTCTTTTGAGTTTCGTACACTGTACGCTTGAAATTCCCTGGAACAAGTTTGTGAAAGATGAGCAGCGAGTTCCACAACAGAAGCCTTTACACGAAACATTATCTTGCTCCACCCGTGTTGAAAGGCTAATCAGAAAATTTTTACGTCGTTAGAATGTCCTGAATGTCATAGGTTGTAAGGCGTTTTTTGTTTTAATCACGCAGTTACTCAACTTGTTCCTTTTTCCATTAGCTTACCGTTATACTTCCCAAGTTTACAATCATATAAATTGAAAATTGGAATCGTTGCTACTCACCATTTCTGAGTAGTTGAATATAATCACAGATCAGAAACAGGATAAGATGAACCGAGTGGAAAAGAAAGCAGTATTAATCTCATTACCATTCAAAGGGGATACGCTTGCCGAAACAATCACTAGGAGGCTTGTCGCTGTCATCAATAGAACATTCCACGCTGCAAAATTACGCGTTTGTTTCAACTATACTTCAGCTTTGTGTTTACGGCTAAAGGATAAAATGCCCGTTTTTGCGGCTTCTTTTTGTGTATACTCATTTACTTGTTCCTGTGGAACTAGTTACGTGGGTCGCATGACCAGGCGTTTATCTGAACGTACCAGTGAGCACCATCCAGCCTGGATCAGCAGCGGAGTCACCAAGACAATTACGAGCGCGATTGTTTCACACCTCGTTGATACACATCATACTGTCAACCTGGACTCCTGTCTCCGTCCGATTTACCGAGTCAATGCCAGTCACTCAAAAGCTGTCGGATGCCGAATTTCAATCACAGCCGAAGCCATTGGAATTCGATTAAGAAATCCACCTTTGTGTGCACAAAAGCGCTTTGTTGAGGCGTTGAATTTGCCATGGCCAACCACACACACAATGACCGATCAAACTGTCATGGTTTCAGTGGCATCATAATGATGACGTAATCGTACCAAAACGTTGTTCCCGTGTATGCCGATGACCTGTCTGACCTCACTCAAACTGGCTACTTGTTTTTGTCCGTTTCGCTCTGACAACTCCGTTTTATATAAATTCTTATGTAATTAGCCAGATGATGAATAACCGAAAACGAGCTTGTTCGCTACACTGTTGTTTTCTGATGATTTCCCTTGGGATTATTAAAAACCACAGATCTTTTTGTTCGTATTCGACGAAATGCCTAGACCTTCTTTGGTCTGACAATGCGAACCGAATGTAAGAAGTTGCCGCAGTTGTTGTACAGTACAATCCTACCAAAGTGACTTGTGATTACATGAATCTTAAGCAAATTGCAGAACAAACACCAAATAGTATAGAAAATGAACTTCACCGGTTGCAAACGAATGGCGGCCGATCGCCGTCTGATTCGGAATCATCACTAAGATGTGGCAGCAGCAGCAGGAGGAGCAGCAGCAGCAGTAGCAGCAGCAACAGCAGCAGCAGCAGCACTGCTGCCCTCCATCACACAAAAACGGCGCATAGGTAAGACGGATTTTTGGCATGCACCACTCGCCACGTACTCAATGCTCATTGAGAGAACTAAAACAAATCAGATCCTGACAGACTTCATTCGGTATGAAGATCAACTAATTTTGTCGACGCGATTGTAGCAACGAGTATCACGAGTTGTAACCTGAGCAACGAAGAAGTGATCTCTCCATCTACATGATTGAAAGTACACCTGAAACTAACACCATCACCTTCTTCGGTCTCTATGCAACCGTAGATCAACCCGTCTGTCTAAGAAATACCCCACAGATATTCCAGCGTCTGATATCTTAAGTCACAAGCAAACCATAGGAAGTCTAGGATGTCACACTCAACTGATGCTGTCGAATGAACCATGCACTTATTTCAGCAAGGGTAGATGGACCATCAAATGCGTGCATACGACCGTTTCGGGCATCACATGTGATGGTGGCCTGATGATTTGTATTCTGAAGTAAGTGATGAAGTGTGCAGACAAAGGAGGTTAGCAGGTTAGTTGTGGGTGTATCTGACAACACTGAAATGAGTGCAGATGGAATATGTGCTTGGTGAGTGACCAGAAAAAAGGTGGTGAACTTTGAACGAGGTCACATGAAGATTACAATATCAATCAGTTTTCTAATCCGGTATCTTAATTCTCTTTTGTTCAATCTGGTAGATAGGTACGTCCGAGAAATCTCAATTTCATCCTTCAAGTCTGATGTTTTCATTGCTTTCCTTAATGCACGCCAGTTGGTTCGTTTTTGAGGCGCAGTGTATATGAGTTGTCATAATTCCTTTGATCTTGGTTAGTTTACAATAAGTTTATTCTTCACAAATTATTTTAACCCTTCCGAATTGTTCTGCTCTCAGTCTTATAAATTTTCCAGTGTTAAAAACTCATTTGTTAATAACTGAAAATATCCACAGTGGTTTTATAACCCTCCTAAATTTAAAATACATGTTAGTGTAAGGTCGTCGTATTTAGGAGGAAGTTTTCCTAATCAGATTTTAATTCACGTGGTATTTTTAAATCTTCCACCGGAGAGTGGAAGCCTACTGGAATGTGATTGGCAAGTTGTATTGAAGTTGTTTACTCGTATCTCTACCTTAGTCATTTCGTATATGTGAAGGTAGGCCTTCACTAACTTGCATCTGTCAACAGTTTTACAACGAGAAAACAATACTTTATTTTCAGTACAGAAATGTCTCCAATGTAGTAGAGAACAAGGCCGGTCATCTAGATATGTACAAGCAAAACTGGAATTACAGTGGAAAAACTATCACGCTGTTAACTGATCCTGTAAACTAACGCAGAGGAAAACGCCAACAAGTGTGTTTGGGGTAATGTGAGTAAGTAGGAGAAATGAACTTCTGTTGCCGGATCAAAACGTTAACGCTAGAGAGTACCGTTGAAACCGGGAAGATCAGTTGTTATTAAATACAACCAGCGTGGATCACTCTCAATTACAGCACAACTTCGTTTTGTATGAAGACAGTCGATGACTCTCTAAAATAACAATATTGGAGTATGCTGAATCTCACTAGGTCTGAGGGTTTATGAAAATTATTTTGGACATGAAGTCAATAAACTTGGGTTTTCAGTCATTTTGTCAAGTATAAAGCAGCTTTGATGTCAGCAGAACGTGTCACGAGTGGTCTGTGAGACGTTCGAAGCAAGGGAGTATATGTGAAAAATTTGACTAAAAATCGGTAGTGAAACTTCTTCAAAGTAGTTGGGTATTTTCTAATTTTGTCCTGCACTGGACGCCTCAGTTGTAAGTAAATGAGCAAGTTTTAGTGACAAGTTTGATCAGACTTAGAAGCGGCTTAAGACTTCATATGAATATAACTATACGATCCGAGGGGAAACTTGGAGGCAACACGTCGACACTGTAAGCTTTTCATTCAATCAAAAACTGGACGATCTCATGTTATATTGATGAGCTGAGGGAACCTTTTGCCGTGTGAGTCCTGCTAATCTAAATTGATATTAAACAAACAACAATCAACTTGACATTGTCAATACTAATACAACAAAAATTTTATACTAATCAATGTTTTTACAATTAATATAGTTGAATAAAATGTATATGAGGATCCATAGAATATTGATTTGCTTCATTGTTATAACTTGTTGCTGCCCAGTGGTCATTCAACATAAAATGCGCCAGTTTATTGTAGAAACTCAAAAAGTTCGTAAACAAAAGCGAATACCGAATGAATACTATTCTGTACTGCAATGTGTCCGTCGGCTGACATTAAAATATGTGTAGATATATAAGTGTGCAGTAGATCGGATTGGTTATGAGTAAGCCAATACCGGTCTCCTCCATGAACAAGCGCACTAGAAGGTAGACAACGTTGGTGACAGTACACTCCTCACAACTTATGCATGTAACTCCGCATCATTCGTTTTAGTGTGGTCGGATCCGTAGACATTATGTCTCAACCGACGTCGACGACCATGCTGACTCGGAGCATACAGACTGTCTGAAAGTTTTTCGTTATCACTTGAACCACGTCCACGTTTTCCTTGATTCAGTTGAATCTTTATTCAATAGTGAGAAAATAAAAATGATCAATGAGAATTATGAATGCAGTTCATCTGGTTCTTTACACCGAGTGCAATGCTGTAAATCCTGAATATTTTAATGAAATGAATGTATATTCACAAGTGTTCAAACTCCAAATTCAGAAGTAGTTTCTGTACGTTCATGTCTACCTACGTGTTACTCACCTTGTAGTAATTTCTTATCGCTAATTACACTTGCTACTTAACAGATCCGCTGACTTTTATAGTTTAGTAAAGCACGAATAATACCTATACAAGTCTCTTAATAAGACATAATGAAACCGTTGCAAAGCTGGTTATATACTGTGTTATCGATCGCATGACTTCTCGTATAATTCAGTATAATGGCAGTATGGTGGAGATAGACCCAATTGTCGTTGACAAGCTGGAATCACAGGTTTGTGAGTCTGGTCAAATCTGAGAGCTGTAAACCGGTATGAACAGTGTTCAAAAGGTAACATTCATAGCATGCTATTGCGTATTAATACGTTGTGATACCAGCTCTTCACACATTTTTCTCAGTATAGCGTAACATAATAGGAACAATGAATTAGTGTCAATAAGACACAAAGCATCAGATAAGACAAAGCAAGAGTGCAAATCTGGTGGTCTCACGGAAGTCTAAGACTTACGAATAAGTGTCTCTATACTCATTGTTGGCTTGAGATGATCAATTTTAGCAGTCTAAACAAAACACCATTCGAACTGCACGGTCACATTCTGAACCTACGCTGACAAATGTGCTACAATTCTAGAATCAACATACTTACCGATGTCACGTTCTCTGCAGTTACCGATCAAATGACAAATACAGCGGGAGTTCGTGTCAACACAACTGAATTGAAGAGACCATTTTTAGACCCTTAATATTCAACAGAACATCTGTTAGTCGAACTTCCACTTCCTTTTCTGGGATTGATGATTATATAGTTAGGCTGAATATAACAGACTGTCTTTTGGTGGTAATCTAAAGGTCTTTTTATTGTCAACACTTAGAATTAGTCCACAGCAAAGTTGTATGAACGGAATGATACTCATGAGTGTTGGTAGCTGAAATAAATAATCAACTGTTTGCCAATCGCTTATCCAAAGTTGCGGCCAATTGTCCTACAAATTCGTGGTTGTCACTGTTCTATTCAATTGTAGCGTTGAGTTGAGAGAGGTTCGGGCTTTCCAAAGATTACTATTACATGTACCATCTCGAAAGTAGTCTACTCACCTTACCGACTTGCATGAGAACTGAGAAGGCTATAAGTGGCATCACTTTTATAACCATAATACACGGCTTATCACAGAAGCCGGTGACCTTCACCATTTGACGCTTGTTTATTGCAAAAACTTCGAATTAATTTTCTCCATAACGTTACTTTAGAGGATAAAAGGAACCATAAGCGATTGTGTTCTAATTTGACTTATTGCGCATGAATTGTTACATAATGATCATCAGCGCAGCCCACAACACCTTCTCACACACTCGACACTTTTCCGTTTCGGTACGAATGACTGCTTTTTGATTGAGAATTCGATCCATGAAGTCACCGACTTTGTTCCATAACGTACACACAACATAATCCTTGTGATGGTTGAACAAACGACTGGTCCACAGACACACACACACACACCTTACTCCATTTGTCTCCGTGGGAATATGTTGCATTTCCCGAACGTAATAGGTGAGCATTAATACACACTTGTTCGTTCGGTACCCTTGAGAATGCAGTAAATTATGTGTCGATAGACTATAGCGCATGCCGTAACGACGGCCAGAAACCTTCCTGGATCATCAATGATGATTAGTTGCTTGCCGAAATCTTCAAACAGCCCACCCGCCTGTCCACTTACCTACGGATCTAACACAAACCTGAAACCCAATGGGCGACCTCCCAGTCGAGCAAATGTTTGAAGAGGACGGAAGGGTATGTACAAACGTTGGGAAATCAGTAGACAATCACTCACCCCGACTTTTTCGGCCTGTTGTGTAAACGCTGACATACACTCGAGTAGACAAGTGAAACATTCATTCTGTAGAGTGAAAAAGTAAACAGCAGAGAGAAGACAAGTATGCACGGAATATAGAAACACACAATTACGGCCTCAGTTTGTTTGATCGTACATGCGTGCATGCATGTGTGTGTATGTAATTCGACGCGGACGGCAAGTTTGTACTCTGTGGTACCACTAAAGGCTAAGAGGACAACCTACATATTTCCATGAGGAATCTAGTTAACACACTCTCCCTCAACTTATACACGACCAGGTATATATTGTAGCCCGAAAGTGCAATTCAGTACAATCACCGGGTTAATTTCATGAATAGAGAGCTGACTCGCATTCTGGAAGAAAGAGATGGGTAGGAAGGTGTGCAGGTCTTGGAGGACACGAATTCAACAAGCATACTTCAGGTCACTTGCATTGTCATCCTTAAGCCGTGCTCCATCTTTACGAGGGTGCACAAAATAAGTAACAACTCCGTCAGACAGTACACTACAGTTAGCTTTTGCGTCGATTATATAACCCTCGATTGACGTCGACCATTTTTTTGCTGAACAGTTACCACTAGTCCCTATACGCGATCATTCATTCGCCCGCCTAAAAACAAGTTCATCTAAATCGTTGCGTTCGCCAACAGTCACGAAAACGAATGCTGGTCGACTTAAATGTAGAACGTGAAAGAAGATTCCACTAAAGACAATCGAATGAATGGACTGAACGCTCCCTCAGTACAAGTTTATGATGATTCAGACCATGTACAAAGGGCCGCGTGTTGAACTGATAAAAGTGTTTTGGTCTAATTTGATCTCTCCATCGTTTATTAGAACTAAAAACAACTTCCTACAAAAAACTGTTGCTTTCGAATTCAGGTGAACACATAAAGCTGCCATGTGGGACGGATGAGAAAATGTGTTTGAATGAGTCAACCTCGTTCATCAAAAGTCATACCAGAAGAGTTGCAGCAAAAGCAAATTGTTTTGTTCATTCTAGGCAAATGACTACTCAACTATCGTACATCCGTGAGGTAGATCTGGGCTAATGCAGTACGTTTACCATATAAAGTGCGCCTACCGAACCCGAGCAGACTGAATGATCCAAATCATCCTGCCCAATTTTATTACTGACCATTACAGTTCAACATTTTGCCTTGTTCATATGTTGTGAAGATCGAAAGACATTTCTTTAAACGGGCAATACTTATTGATAAATGGATTGAGAATAACACAACGTTACGAGCAAGTTGTAATACTCTACATTTCAACCACCTCGGGTGGCCTTCCTCAGGAGTGTTGTAATCAAAATCACATTGGTATCACAAATGTGTGGAAGTTGTCGATCGATTTGTGAGACTGTCTTGGGTTAAAAAATCGACCAATCAGCTTCAGAAATCTTTAATAAAATTTCAAAAAGTTGGTCAACATTCAAAAATACCCTCCGTGATGGTGCACAACAGACAACCGTTTTCTTGTAGGCAGACAGTTCTAGCATAATTTTCAATTTGTATAGGTGACATTTTCAGATTCAAGATGTAACATTTGTTCTTTTCTCTTCTGCTTTTCAATCGCACGGTTTGCTCTAGCATTCAAAAAAGTTTATCAGGCATCACATCCATAGTTAGCCCGGGTCAGCCACGTATAGATGTACTTGCGATGAACTGATAAACGTGCTGTTTCAGTAACCGATCACAAAAGAGCATCATTTTGAATAATTCGCTGAAATGGTAGAGTATCGGCACGTTCACTAAGTTTTTAAAGCACAGCTGTTCATCAATCTGAAGATCGATGATTGACAAGCTAATCAACAAGGTTACTCTCTTCACACAGTTGTACTCGATATAATGAGAGTGTTAATGACCGAATACAAATCTTTAACTCACAAACTTCCTACAAATGACTGGGTAACTTTATCTGACAACGTTTCAAGCTGATCTTCCGTCTTCATCATTGGAGCTTGATTCTTCCAGAATGTATTAGACTAACAGGTGCGAACCATAACGTTGGATTATGATCCTTCTCAGCATAAAGTGTACAAATTACTATCCATCTCCAAAGAGAATGCGAATGGGAATGATCGAAATACCCTATTTTCTATACAAGCTTTTAATCACAGTATATACATAGATTCAGGACGTACTATTTGTTTATAACCTACTTCTCGCTCACGTAAATATTTATACAGACCTTACATGACGATGGATTAGGCACATGCAAAATTGTCTTTCATAAAGTTACTACTAACAGCGTGCGAACTAAAAGGTGCACATTTAAAAAACATTGATGCCACCACCCAACAAGATTATCATTTTAAACAAATTAAGGAAATTTTCAGAATTTCTACAATACCTCCCTTCATTTTGTAACTAGAATGAGATCGTTACCCAGGCACTCCAGTTTGTTTAAGATGATGACTCGGTCAGACCATTTTGGGAATGAATGTTCGCATTTTGACCTGGAATTACCTTGTGTCGTGGTGAGGAAAGCACTGTTATCCATAAATGTATGGAAGCATGTTTTCGCCAGTGCAAAATTTTCTGCAGTGACGGTCTATAACGCATGAAGTAAGTCAGTATTGATTTGGCATTACAATTCTACAGAAGGAGAGTGTTTGGTGGTAGGTGTAATTTTGCCACAATAATGAGAAATATTTTTTACGTTCGGATGACTGTCTGCTGTGCACGGACGATATCATCGTAGATAAGTTCCAAAGTACTCAAACGAATGAATATCCTTCATCAACCGGCGATTTTTTCGATGGCAACACCATCTTTTCTATGCCCAACCTGACCTCTCTGAGTTATGGCATGTTCACTTCACGCAACTGTATTTCGAGTGTTTTGTTACTGTTTACATTAGTCTGAGCTGAAAGAAAGTGTACAGTTGCACCGTAGACATGCAACTTATTCAGGACTGAAGGTTGGAAAGGTATTCGTATGATGAATCGACGTGCAGCCTGTTATCACCAGTGTCCATTGGAGGAAATGATACTATCTGCAGGAGTCGCCAAAACTGTCACTGTGAAAAACAAAACAACCTTGAGGTTTTTTTGTGAAGTGCCTACGGGTTTCCTCGTACGACAAAGAAGGCTTTCATCTATGGTAGTGACATGATGCATATGAGTGGCTTAACCTGATAGAAGCCCCCTGAATGCGTTAGATCTTGTACACAGTGTTACGATTCAACGACATAACTGGCGGAGAGTTAAATGAAACAAAATTGAAACGGTCCGATAAGAATAGCATTAATGATCTCAAATGTGAATTTAACAGTAACTGAGCATTCTCTTTTCGGTCTCAGTAATTCTGGTTGGCCTTCATGGCTAATGTTTCGTACTAGAAGCTAGTTACAACAAGTTTCCACTTTCACGAACATCTTGTAGGTTTCATGCGGCAGTTGGTACTTCGTGTGATCGATGTCAAATTTGGTCAAGCTGGTCACACTGGACATACTCGTACGGAATGTATTATCTCAAAGCAAAACAGTGTGTGTAGTTTCGCAGACGGGTAACGTAATATGCAGTAATGAACAACCATCAAACGGGTGAAAGCTTTGAATGATAACAGATGCACGAAGTTCATTCACGGGACATGCAACTTTTCAAAGATTATGGCGATTACAATAGCTGCACAAGCAATGCGCCGTCGACGGATGAATGGGCTGCCAACATGCAAATATAAGTCGACAAACTCACTTCGTGAGAAAGAAACGCAAACAGACTGTGATTACATTTGTTGGAACAGTCCCTGCGACATTCAATGAATACTTTCAGTTGCACTGTGAAAATGGAGTACATTCGAAGAATGTTATTATGTGAGGGTTGTACCGCAAAATTACAGAGCAGGAAGAAGTAATATACTTTCTTCAACTTCAGAATAAAAATTTTGCGGTCAGAAAATCCGATCGAACGTTATCGTCAACTGATCGCAGTTCTTGTATTCCCACAGATTTTCTAGGAAGCCTCTTTGGAACAGAACCATTAGACCCATGTGTTTATTTTGTTACAGCCTGTCAATAGTGTACATCTTGAAAACGATCTATGATGTCATCTCCTTCCGCGTTCGCGTAAGACAGTCGTGTTGGCCACTGTTCGCTGACTTCACATTATGCAAGACAGAATTATCATTCGTAAAGACTCAAACACACGAGCTTGTGAGTGGTACTCACGTCGTCCTACTGTCTCTAGGAGTCAGCGACTACCCTGTTATCGCCCATAAATAACAACACCATGGGGGAATTCTCGTCACGTATTACTGAAAACTTTAGGCGAACACGCAAAATTGAGATCAGTTTGGAATAATGTTTGATTTGTATGAATTATCATAAATCTGAGCTTTCTTGACCGCAACTATATCTGACAGGAAATGGCAACAGTAATGTGTGCGCATCCCGGAAACCCAAGTCAGAACAGCAGAAATCGTTATCTATATCAATGTGCACAATGGTGGATGAGTACATTTTCAGCCTTAGATCATTGAACCAAACAAAACATCAAACTGCCTAACCGATTCACAGAATGCCTATCACAACATGTAGGACCACTCCGTGAGTTTACAAACAGTGCCGTTATATCATGTTTATTTTACATTCACATAAAACCGCATGTTTTAACCAGCAGGGAAAGAAGTTTTTTATTTTTCAGTTGGTTGATACGAGAATAACTGGTCTATTCTGTGGACGTTAAGAAAGTTTCGGTGTTGCACACGACATTAAAAACAACAAATATCTCTAAACGGTGGGTCTCTCGAACCATGAAATGGACAATGTTTCGACCTGATTTAAACGCTTCATCACCAATCCTTTTTTAGAATTGAACCCACTGACTATGTGCAAGTAACAGAATGGCAATCCAACTGAGATTTACTCATCGAGATTGCGAGCAGAGTTCAACATTTAAGGAAAGCAATGCAGTAGTATGCTGTGCACACATGTGTGAGTGCACTTAAGTTTACATTCATATGATAATTACTTATTGATTTCAAATGAATGTTTGAAACTGCTCTGATGAAGTGATCAGGTAAAGTGCAGAAACCACTTACCGCAATTAACTCAGTTCTCAGTTAGGTGTGTGTGTGGAAAACCATCGAGTGTTACATTGTAAGTTGGCTTCTTCTGGTACATTTTAAACATTCATTAATATTTTCAATACAAACGTAACGTTTTTTAACCAATAGCCCTCTATTTGCCCTATTCGAGAAATGGCTACCCACCATTGTTATATGGGACAGACAACGTTCACCTCATGTTGTGTGCTGATCGACTGAAGCGCCTGCATCATATACGACGTGCACACGTTTGTTGATGTTCGCATGTGCTCGGCCGGCCTAGTTGTGCTTATACAATAATAAGAGCACCTACTCTGAAGTCATCTTCAGTGTATGCATCGGAAGGTCGGTTAGGTTTCGGTCGATATGTAGCGAAAAGGTGTCCAGTAAAGCACAATCTTTATTGTCCAACGCGCCAGTGACCATGCCACACACGCGCTTGCGATTTTGAATCACAATTCCAGGCCAAAAGAACCTCGGTCATCCATCCTATTTTGGCTGCCACGTCTCGCCCGTTGATCCGATCCGGTCGAGCGATGACTCATCCGGTCGCACACGCCGTCCTCCATCTGCTCGCCGTGGGTTTTTGAACGCACCTCCCTGTGTTCAGATATTCCATCGAGAGTTGGAATGCTCGCACTTCCTGC
Source organism: Paragonimus heterotremus (assembly GCA_013368495.1). Taxonomy (NCBI): domain Eukaryota; kingdom Metazoa; phylum Platyhelminthes; class Trematoda; order Plagiorchiida; family Troglotrematidae; genus Paragonimus; species Paragonimus heterotremus. The sequence continues at coordinate 18,370 of LUCH01001614.1, forward strand.
CTGACAATCCACCACAGATAGGGGAGTCTTCATTCATCGTATAGGCACTGACACAATTAATGAGAAGCTACTACACACAGCTGATCACGCTCTTACCAATGGCATTGGGCCAAAACACGCCAGACATGAGCTCATATACGACAAGGAAAATGCCTAGTGGAGAGTGAAAACTTGACCCACGTTGAACACGATCTGAAATCTCGATCCCATACCATGTGTTAATATGGGATGGTAGGTGAATTACTAATTGCCCAAACAGAGCAGAACTCGATAACCGACCAGCCACATACAATCTTGGAGATGCCGGATTGCTGAGAATGGCAAATAATCAACTAGAGGAAGACCTATCTACCAGACGATTTGGCTATCTCAGTACGACTATGGTAAAGTAAATGAAGCAGTGTTCGGTGGACTGAAACTGATAAAGAAATCTTTCTCGTAATCAGCGATCGATATAGTCGAAATTCGGGTGTAACTAAATATCCGATTGTCATACAACATATTACTGAGAACATCTGGTGTTCATCTTTCAACGACTTGAATTCCCCTTGGTTTACATGGGTTTCTCGGTAATTCCGATGAAGTTCTGTTTGACGGAGGTTAATTTGCCAATCTAACTATGACTGTCGCTTAACTACAATCTATCCATGGAATATTCGATAATATATAGCAGAAATGTCCCTTTATGATGTTACCACGATAATCGAAAGGATACCTTTGTTCAGGTGAGTGATACCACAGGAAGTGACTATTCCAGGTAAGCAACTAGGTCTGTATAAATCCCCATTAAAAATGGCGGTGGTTTTATTACGAAACAACTTTTGTGCAGCTCTTCTCAGTCCGTCCGTAGACAGTATCAGCGGAAGCTATTCATCCAGTGTAACCTTATACCTCGAACAGTGGGAAGTGTGATGTATGGTGTTAAAGGGACATAACACTCATGTTTGGACTCAGTCATAACCATTTTACAGTGTAAACATAACCGAGTAACCGCTGAATCCTTCATCCTTGAGTCCTCATCTAACTTTCTGCGACGAAATCCTGACTCCTTAAGTGGTATTCCAAATTCTCAGCAACATGCAGCCTGCCGAATGTTATGGGAGTGCTTCGAGTCGAAGGAAGTGGTCGACAGACGAATGGATAAGGTTAAGCACGGCTCACCTTGTTAACCGATGCCTGGAAGTAAACACTAATAGCAGTAGCAAATCGTTCCATTTAACCCTGGTGAACGGACTTCATTCAGTGAACGTATACAAGTGCAGCGAGTTTCGGATTTAAACCATGCCCTTTTCAGGTCAAACCTGAGGCAGCTAGCCAATGCTAACAAATCTCGATTATCAGTCCTACTAAAAGACTAACACTCCATAATCTACTCATCTCTGGTTTCAGACCCAATGGGTAGAAAAATTGCAATGAGAATAAAAACGCATCACATACCAAACTTGTATCCACAAGATCACCAGATTTCTGAAAGAGGCAGTTAAAGATCAACATGGGTCCACAGAAATGTTTACTGATGAGTAGTCGGGGATTTGGTTAATTTCAGCTTGAACATCACCCACAATTGATCGCAGCTGTCGCATTCCCATAGACTTTCCAGTCGGCCCATTTCGAAAAGAAGCACTAGACTCGAGTTTCGCTCTCATTAGAGCTCGTCAGTAGTGCATATCATCGCCACTGCCGGGACTTGAACCACGGACATGCTGTTCATGAGGCAACCGTGTTTACCACTGCGCCATTGACCTCACGTTAGGCACGATCGAATTATCATATGTGAACACTCAACCACTTTCGCTTGTGAGAGCGAAACTCGAGTCAAGTGCTTCTTTTCGAAAGGGGCTGACTGGAAAGTCTATGGGAATGCGACAGCTGCGATCAATTTTGAGTGATGTTCAATTTGAAAAGAAATCTTTACATTAAATCGTTTCAAGCTTTCTGCTACCGTTCATAACCTGACTGTTTACACGCTCACAACTCACTCACCGATTTCTCAGGCTGAGAGTTCAAACAATCAGATCGCGAGGTTTAGTAGGCCGAAAATGGATCAATACGCCAATGACTTCACATAAAGCACGACAAATGTATCATATGTAAAATCTAAACCACATTCGCATCCAAGTACTGTCCAGATGGTCCGATTGCAGACACAATAACTGTTCCGCTAACTGCAAACGATGACCCCGCGACTAGGAATTCTATCCAAATTGGAATCACAGAGAGTATTGGCCGACTGAACGGTATCGTGATGATTGTTTAGGTAAGAATATTTGGTTCACATAAACTGATCACCGCTCACGATTGATCATAGCCGTCGCAGTCCCACAGACTTATAAAGCCGTGGCCGGGATTGTACTGTTGGCCGTGGCATAGATATTCTCTATTGACCAGCCCTACCGGAAACGAAACTCAACTGTAGTGCTTCTTTTTAATAAGGGCTGGCTAAGAAGCCTATTAACATGCGATAGTTTCGATCAGTTGTGATTGATGTTCGAGTCAATTTGGCTCAAATCCCCTGCTGCTTAACAGCGGTACCCAAATTGTAGTTAAACCCAGCAGCAGGCTACCAAACCTAATTATCACTCCAGCGAGCAAAAGCTATTGTGATGACAATGAAGCTGCTTGTGGCCATCGCTTGCAAATGTTGGGGATATCTACTGTATATCAATATACCCGCCGCTGTCTGACCTTCACAGACTTTAACTCCCTTACTTCAAAATGACACAAGAAAAGGTGACAATTGGTTATGGTTTAGTAGTTTTCAAGCAAAAGAAGATTAACAGGGTTAGGCAGTCAACTATGAAAATATCTTCTACGATTACACGCGATTCACATTTCAAACGCGATTCAGTTCTCAACGGCCCTGACCAAAAACACAATGATCAATATTCTATTGGGCTTATAAGTTTCAAAGCTTAGAAATCTGTGAAGTCGTTCAGCGTCATGTCACATAATCTGTCTGCAATGGTCTGGCAGAATAAAATACAGCACATTTTCTGCAACCAATTCGAGTGCTTATAACATCCCTCCATAGTAAATCTTGCAAGCCCTCTCTCAAGACTACGCCTTGCCATACTTACCAAGGTTCCGTCTTCATCCCCACGAAGTTAAACTCCACGGATTGTCTAGTGAGTCAGGGTAGTTGTCTACCTAAATACAGTAATTTGTTACATACCTCTTCAACGCAAGAAGATCGTGATAAATTTTCACAAACCACAACTTGGTGGTAATTGGCCTGTTCATAACTTCTGCTAAACAATCATCTCATTTATTGTTAGCATAGTTCCTTCACAGTGAAATCTCGTTTGGGTGTGTAATCTGCCAGACCGAATTCACCGATGAAAACAGTTCTGTGCAGATTAAAAGTATGACTGTTTGTAACTATAATTCTCACTTACGTTCTACCAACCACCGTTCCTTAGCTCCTAATGCAGCTAATTTTTCTTCCAATCTGGTCATAACGTTGGGTTTTTCACGGATGCCGTTGGGCATGTTGATGTTCAGCGTCTTTGTTTCCAAACCTCGACTTCCATTACTAACGGCCAATGGTCCAGGTATAAGTTCACAATATAAACGCCCGTATTGTTACGAACGTCGTAAAGACTATACCCTTCAGAAATTTCGTCGATCTTTTAAGATGAAAATGTGTGGCACTCCGTGGTTTCCTGAACATTTTTCAACGACAATCACCATTTTCCCTCTAGGTCCATTGTACTCTTCTCGCCGTATCCAGCTCAGTATTGTGGGGGAACATTTTCAGCATTGTAGCTACCCTTCTCCAGTATCCATCATCTGCTCAAACAACTCAGTTACTAACTTCATCAGAAAGAGACGGACAGCAATAACGTTTTTCTGATGTTATCTAAACTCACAAGTGTGATAAACATGAAGACATTCGTCAGTATTTGTAAAATAAAAACTAGCATACGTGGTTGTTGTTCGATGCTATATTCTCATTATCATAAATCGCAATACACAATCTAGAACTGTTGCTACTGGCGTTGCGAATCGATTATAATCTAACGCTGGCAGAACCACCCGGATAACATGTCCTACCAGGACAGAGTTTTGATGGTCATATGCAATTTTGAAGGGTCTAAATATCCAGCTGCAATAACTTACGACAACTGACCGTGTCAGTAGAGTGCAGAAATGTTAGACACTAGAGTCCCCAAGTCATAAAGCTAACAATTTCTAGGAATGAGTGATTTTGCAAACGCATGTTCTGCATATGTTCTTACCTCCCTGTAGTGAACCTCCATCAAAACACGGCATCATTCTATCCAGGCACACGCTGCAACACACATCAGGGTCCTGTCGTTTTTCTGTGTAATCTTTTACTTAGACGTTTGCCAATTTTATTGTGTACACCATCGTATCAGTATCACAGGTTTGAGGTTAGAGAGATTGTAACTCAAAAATAAAGCGAATCAGGTGAATTTACTCACAGACTGTCATGCTTATCTCATCCCCACAGTTGTACTGAGGTGATCCCAACAATGAATCTCTCTCGGTGAGTTCTACAACTTAGCCTGCTCATCCAGATATTAGTACATGAAAAATGTCTATTCTTACATGAAATTAATGCATTAGTTCCCGATGAATCTTCAAGTTAGTCATAAAAAAACATCCTTTGCGTTTCAACTTCACCAGAGACTAACTCAATCGTCATTCGCCAGTTGAACTCATCAACCTTGTACGATATCATATTCACCGCATCCTACTTCAGTCAACCAGTTGAACTGAGATATGTGAACTCAATTTACAACCTGAAACATGACACGAAATACTGCGAGGTGCACAACCTCTACAAAGATACACTCAACCGGAACCACCACTCGAATATCACACGGCTAACCAGTTTCGGCGAATTTACAACATATTTTAAACTTGTGATGCCCAGTCAAGCATCCCCAAGATTTCTGGTAGTCTTAAACTGTACAGAATGACCAGCATAACTGGTCACCACTACTTATCTATTCAGTTACCGTTACCCACTTATGAACAGCTGGGAACAAGTATATGTGAGTAACAGCAATAGGAAAAACCAACCCTCGGGTTTTACACAAGACGAGTATGCTAACAGTTCCAGAGCAGATCGACTGCTGTAATCCACAGCTTACGTGCATGTAGCACATGAAGTTGCCAAGATTTAGAATGTGAGGGACATGGGCTATGTGTTATAAATTATCGTTTGTAAACCCCTGTTAAAAGTTCGCCTAGAAAATACGTCGAAATTTTTAAAAGAAACGGAAGGAATATGCCTAAGTAGTTTCAAATAAAGGGAATCCATTATGAATATTTCTCTACTTTTGGCGTAGTTGTTTTTAAGAATAGTCTCAAACACTTATGACGGGATGTTTACAAGCAACTGGTTTGGTATCCCCTACATAAGATATTACACCTAAATTATTAGTGAGAAATAGCAAATATTCCTGTAGTTAAGTCTCATATTTGATAGGAAAACTGGGAGTTATTTTTGGTCGATGCCCAGGTACCACCACCGAAACGATGCATGGAATTTAGATAGTGAGTCACACTGTTGGTTTGGCTTGCCTGGTATATCACTGGTTGGTCTGTGACTGTCATAACCACAGGATTTCCCGTCGTTTAAGGACACTACTTAACCGTTCAACCTCCACAGATGTAGTTGAGAGAAGAATCGCGACTGCTGGGTACTGTACGTACTTCCGCTCAAAAATTACATAAGGCCTATTTGCTGTGTTGAATAAGGTTGAGAATCTAACTAGACATATCCGGAGTTAGCTAATGCTGGGAGCTGCACAATGAGGTAGGCATACAGCAGAACTGTTTTCATAGTTGCGGCATTGTTGTTCCCCGTATCAGGAAAAAGGGGGTTAGAAAAGGTACCCTCAAACAAAGAGCACTCCGATCGCCCAACAGTTGACCGTAACTGCTAGCTTAATACCCAATACGGTCGAAAAACATCTACTATCTCGCAAAAGCCCGATGTAGCTTCGAGTACATCCACTGCGCGCAGCAGTGCTCAGAATGAGACATCAAGGTCTTATTCACTGCGTTCTCGGACTAGGCAAGCCCCTCAGTGTCAAGTGAGTCAGACTCTTGAGTCATTGGCTCCTGGTAGGGTCATCCAAGAAAACCCTATATCCTGCTGTCTCGCAGGTCAGACTTTTGAATCACAGACTCTGGATGGGGTCCTTCAAGTCAACCCCCTTCCGCGGCATAAACGACCGGGAAGTATCAGAAGTTATCGTTCTCTCGACAGTGATATTACTAACCGATCTCAACTCTCTCCTACTGTTTTACCCCTTATTTCTTCTGCCTTCCACATGCCTTCCGATGATTATTGTTTTCTGAGGCCAAGACAACTGGTAAACATTGGCACCTTCAATGTCCGCACTCTCCGCCAAGTCGATCAGCAAGCTTCTCTGGCAAGTACTCTCCCAATTCTGGGTTCAGGTGTGTTGCGTATGGGAGACGCGAGTCTACGATTCTAGCACG
>LUCH01001614.1:27771-71700 GCA_013368495.1 Paragonimus heterotremus
ATTGTTCGCCACGTCTACTGTTCTATGATTCAATGGGAATTTTCGCGAAATAAGCAGTTAGTCATCTACAAAAGATGTAAGTCATATTTCGGCGTACGGCGTAGTACTGATAACTCTGTGACGAAGGAAGATCTGCAGTTTATATCATTGTGGTATACTCGCTGCCGAAGTACCATGGGTAGCAACTATAAGATATGAGTGTCACGAAAGTTTTACAGGAGACGATGAGACCAACGAGTACGAGGAGAAGTCCTGAGTTCACCACGTGACTTTGATGGATGGCATATTTGCAGAGTGATGCGGTCTGTGGCCTGCATAGACTGTCTAAGACTACTGACTGTATACGGTTTCCAGCATCTCAGCAAGCGTCACCGGAAATTGTATGTGAGATTTCGTGAGTCTTTTATGTTGAAAACTTTATCGGACCCAAGTACATTAAACTACACAAGATTAATTCAGTCACTGTTAGTTAATAGTCCTAACACTTTATGTAACCAACCAACAGAACAGCGTGTATGCTTAACACTGAAACGGCACGTTTCGGTAAGCACCTCTACAGCTGTTTATAACTACTCAATATGAGAAATAACGCGTTCAAAAACTTCCTTCAACAATATCCGAAAAATTGTGAAACGAACGAAATGATTTTTGCAACCATCCAATTACAAAACATGTGGGTGCGTGCAACCTTATTTTGTAAGGTTACGTAAAGATGTTTTTCAAATAGTCCACGTGTACCTCATTTTGCACATGGTTGCCAAAACGTTAGCGTTGGTGGTCTACCTGGCAAGAAGCTGAGATCCGAAACACATGCTGGACTTTTGAAAAGACGAATGTTTTCCCCACGTATGATAGAACTTTGTTGAGGTGCGGATAGAGTTTGGGCATCCGATAATAGAGAATAGAGAAAGTGCATACGAAGGGATGAGTAACACGGTTTCCTCCCCACACTCTCATCAAGTTGCTAACTCTCTCGGGGATGTTTAAACACACATCTGCAAACACTTAGTTAACCAGGCAACAAAATCCCTTCCATTGGTTGGGACCAGATGTGTGATTTCCCGGTGGGTAGAACTTTTCGATTCCATCTTCAGGGTGGTTAGTGACGAATAAGCATTAAATCACGATCGTTCACAACACTGAAAAAATATGATGTCATGACGATATTGACAGAGATTGACGCTAGTTCCTTGGTATAACATGTTATAAGTTGAACAATCGACATGGTTTATATCGCTTCGCTCAATTCTTAAGACGACTCAAATTAGACTCTAACTGTTCATAAATTGTCCGTCGCGTACGATAAAATTTTATTATGTGAATTAGGTGTTGCTCATAAAGGCAGCCAAATATATGATACGTAATTCAACATTTAATGTCCACTGCAAAATTACTCGAAGTCCCACGACATATTAAACTTCGAGAGAAGTACAATACCCCAGTCAGCCAAGCCTCTCAGTAGTTGTCAAAATGTGTATAACATTTGAATTTTTATCCCCAACCTCATACATTTCACCTACGGTGTTACAGAAAACATGGTCGTCATTTTTACAAAACCACGTTAAATTACGAGTGTGATTACTTTGCAAAACTTTCCTCAGTAATGACTAAGAGGGAATTAGTACTCCATTCGACCATATATATAGATATATATATATATTCGTCAAATTTGGTGAGGTTATCTTCTTCCTTCACGCCACAACGCCACCGTTGAAATGAAAACAGTTTTAGAACACGAGGGATGGCTGTTACAGTTATAAAGACATAAAATTAAAAACAGTTACATATGAAACTTTGTATTGGTCAAAATTCACACTGTCTCAATTTTGCGTTTGTGAACGTTGATTGGTGATCGCTGCCAACATATCGATCGGGTGAGTGAGCTAATGGTCAAGGAGGTTAAAGTGATTGAACAAAGTTTTTCTCAGTCCACAAAAGTTTGGATTACGTAATCGAATGGTAATGGCCCAGGCAGTGGTCAATATTCGCTGGTGAACAAGTTTTGACCAATTCGGTGAAACCCTGTAGGTAACAGCGAACGATCGATCTATGTTGACCTGATGGTCTCTGTCAGCCAGGTGATTGATTTTCTCTCATCTGTTCTGATCTATGATGGATGGTGTTGTCTGATACTTCTAGACAAGTGCCGAGTCGTACCACCCAGGCAGTTTGCTGAACAGTCGCAAATGAACGAGTAAAAAATCATAGATGAGCTAGGGACCAGTACTTTACCCTTCACATTTAGAGCAATCGGTGGCGAACTGGCGAATGAGATCATTGGTACGCAGTTATCGCCCAATCGGCGTCCACAAACGTAAAATTGAGATGGTGTGAATTTTGACCAACACCAAGTTTCACATGTAACCGTTTTTAATTTTATTCTCCTTCATAACTGTAACAGTCTGATGAAATTTTATCGAAAACATATGTTCGCTATACTTCGTGTTCTATTGTAGTGAGGAGGAGCGATCGTGCTATACTACTCACATCATTGTTATCCAGTAGTGAGGCCAGAGCATATATTCTGACATTGAAGTAGTCGAGGGGAAGAATACAAGAAGGAACATTGGAGTGCATCGTCACATGAAATGGTTCTTGGTACGTAAGGGAACGTAAAGAAACTGTGCATTGACGTCTGTGGTAACCGTGACGGTCTGCGCACACTTCTGTAAGCAGATGAGTGTTTTTTTTGTTGTTGTTTCGTTGAAACGTACAACCCACGTGTTGCTTTCCTGAATAAATAACTCTTATGCCATCCGCCTTCTTGGCTCATAACACTATGACTGGATGGGAGTTTTCGGAATAAGAACAACAGTCCTATAAGTTGAATCTTTAGTTTTAAAAGGAAATTCGAAGTATTTGTTCGCAACGCTGAATTGTTGCTCACAAAACAGAATTAAAGACATCTATCGTTTTATCTGAAGTTTACTCTTTCGTAAGCATTACAGACGATTAAACACGAACACGTCAGGAAACTTTCCAATAGCGTGTAGTAATGTTTACCAAAGTTGGACTTACTCGGCATTGTTACTTGAAGGAACAAAAGCATCTGGTAATTTCAGGACAAATTCATGAAGATGAAACTAGTAATTTGCTTTTTAATTTTATACGCCACTGACGGTGCGAAGCTGAATTAGGTAAGGGCGTGATGGACGTGGATGTTGGCGTGTTAATGGATTAGTCGAATGGCAAGCGACGGAATGGATAGGCAAGAGTAAGATCTCTGTAATTTACCGTGTTGTCACAGCCGAATGAACCATATTAAATGGTCCTGTACATAGATGGGCCGTTTGGACTAAGCGGTGAAAGATATCCCACCCACTGTTCTAGCATAAGGCCAAAGTTGATAAATGCAAAAAAACAGGAAGTCTGCTTCAAGAGTTATGTTGCCAAAGTAAATCTGCGAACTACTCCAGAGTATCTGCAAGATAACCTGGCCCATGTTGTGGACTGTACAACATTAGAAGTTTGAAGAGGTGTGCTTCGTCTCGCAACATACGTAATACATACATGTTTCCTGTAAACGAACAAACAACAACCAAGCCATAAATGGCTGATCGGTTTCACTCTGTGGGAACGGCTGGACAGTCACTCAGACACACGCGTGCAGGTCGTAAGTACATCTCTCCGGTTTGTCTGGCGCTCATGAAGCCCAGCTGGACCGAAACAGCTGCCAACTCTCTTTCCAGTGATTACTGGGACCAACTGTTTGCAAAGGCAACCAGTTCGATTATGTGGTGCTCTTGCTATAATATCTGGTAATGTGTCTTGTAAAGTACTGGATATTCGAGTATTCATCTCTTAATCTAATGATGTTAATCTCAGTCTCTTCCCCGTCAAAATCCAACGTCTTCCGCTTCGCAGTTAAGTGAAAAGGCTTTTTAAGATAATGGTAGCTTAAATACTCCTGTACCTTATTTTTTCAGCCCAAAGAGTAATCGCTATAGGCTTTTGCTCCAGTTTTCAATCGACATGAACCGTAGCTGTGACCACACGTCACTTCGGAAATAACAGCTACCTGACGTACCCAACTGAATTGCATTTCACTCACAGCGAGTTGTTATGCTGAATAGCTGAAACCCTGTCTTTTGTGTACAAGCTACCTGACTGAAAGACAAAGAGTGAGCAGTTCAAAAAGTATTCTTTCTTGATCCAGTGATTGTCGTTTTTCTAGAAGCTTAGTGTACACGCAATCGCAGGAAAGTCAAGTGAATTCCAGCACATAGTTGGTGTTTTGTGGTGTTTCAGGTGTAAGTTAAACTTTCATCAACTCTCTTAACACACAACTAATAAGCAACACTGCTAGCTGGTGTCTACTGAGCCATATCTGACTGTGTTCAACAGGCACTGATTAGATTTACATGCAATGAAAACATCCTCTTATCACGTTCTTTTCAAGTCTTTGGAACAGTTGGTAGAAGCCAGTAGTCCGAATGCGTATGTCCTCTCTTATAAAAACGGACAGGTGCTGTCGAACATACTCCATTATCTGGTGGCTCTGTCCAGCCCTAAATAGTGGGGGCTAAGAATGACAGGAATTCAGAGCCATCTGAAATTTCTTCAGTAAGTTGGATAAGTCCAAGGATAATCACAGTCTTAGAATGTCAAGAAATAGCCAATAATAGAAGACCAAGTGCTAAAATAGAGATTACGGTCTGAAGGCTATCAGAAAAAGCTGAACTCTTGCAGAAACCGTTGTAGATAGAACTCTAGCTTGATCTACCGAGCACCGGCAGCATCCTCATTTGGTGCCTCTGTCTCTCTGAGCGGTTGTGTCTTAGCAAGACAGCTTAACTAGGCGGGTAGGTGAGGATTAGTGTTATTGATTGGCAGATAGCTAAGGAGATGAAACATACAACTCCAAATACCAGGATCTGAACAGAAGGCTTTGGCATCATGCATGATCGCACATGAAATAGTGACCTCCCAGTAGTGAGTGGGAAAATTCAATACATTGTTGGTTACCTTGGGAAGAGTATAGGCTGAGCGATAAACAGGAAAGCGGTCTGCGGTTAATCTGTTATGTCAGCTTTCTGATCGTCTGACTACCGTTTAGAATTTTTGCACAATCTAACCAAGCATGCTCCTACCAAGATACCCTTTCCAATAAACCACAACTTCAAAACGAACGGATGCTAACAGATATTAAGAACGCATATAAGTGTTTCACCTCAGCATATATAAATGAATAATTTTGAGGCAACCACACGGAATTTCTCATTACTACAATCCGCAATTGCCATGTTAACTTTAAATCATTCGATTTGCCCACCGCCGGCAAGTATTGTTGAACTTCACTCATTCTATCAACAAGGCATACCCAGCACAAAGGACTGGTAATCTTTCAGATCTTCATGCTTGTTTTCATAAGAACTGTCCCACAAGCATCAACACCGACAGCAACAACGTCTACTTCTGGACTCCACTGCTCTGATAATGTATGTTCACCGATTTTGTTAATGGAGTCTTGACACTTGGTCACATATTAATATCCGTGTCCTGTGTACCGACGGTATGAAGTTAAATGGTTCGCATGTTTTCCGTAACAGGCTGAGTGTATCTGTAGGCACCACACACAACAGACGCGAAATTGTGGTCCAGAGAAGCGGTTGGTCCACTTCGATACAAAAAGAGACACGCAACACCATTAGGTACCAGTGTCACCGCATAAGTTTACGGTTAAATGTCGTTCAGATGAAATAACCGCTGTGTTATCCAATTCCCATATGTATGACACGTCGTGTAATAGCCGATTCAGACGGAAAGATCAGTCAGGATCTTAGTTACGTTTCTAGTAAAACGTATGCTTTGTCCAATTCTGCCAGTCTGATTGGTACATTTAGTAGCTTATTTTCACCTATCAGTTTTAGTCAGTTGACCCATTTTTTCATCAACAGCTGCTTCCGTTTCTCATACTATTTGTAATACACCAAATTCGAGTTTCGACCATCCCTCAAAGCAGCATGTCTGATCAACTGCATCTCCGAATTGTTGTCCCATCACAAATTGTCAGGTGTCCTTACTCGTGATGTTCAGTGACGAAGAACGACTCTAAAACTTGAAAAGTTCCATGCTATTTCAAAGGGTTCACTAGTAAAGAGTCACTGAGGGGCGATTCGGGACGATCACCCTTAGAACATTATCCATTCTACCTCATTCATGTGACCAGTTTAACATCCTATTGATTACTTAAGGGAACTACTGCATCGATGTTTGCGAATCGTATATGCTGTCCCTAAGTAGGATTTAAGAATAGAAGACAATTACCAAATAGGTATCGTCAGTCTTGCAGAAGGGACTGAGAAAACGTCAACTAACAGCGGAGTCAATCTAGCGAATAAGACGAAGGTTGTTAGTGTGACTATCATTGACCAGTTGTCAGATGTCACTCAGAGTGTACACTCTGTGACAAAAGACACCCTACGGACCCATGGCTACTCGATATGGGTGCCACAAACCAAGGAAAGCTTGTACAGATTTTCATTGTCCATTTTTGACTATTCTCTCACTTGGTGTTTTTTGCTAGCTAATGACGCTCGAAGAACCACTACAATAAATAATTCAGAATCATCTACTGAAATGGATTTGTACTGTTTCAGAAAAGTTCACTTCTAGCGACGTTCGATCCCATGAGATAGACGACAGTCATAAGGTGCAACCACAAACAACATTCTGAATCATCTGCAGCGGTTCATACAGTTCACTGCAGCACCACTGAAGTGTGATTAATCAGTCCTGTCATCAGTACAGTTTGCCGCCCAAGCTTCTAAACGACATATTCTAATTTTCCTACATGATTCGTAAGTACCACACGTGACTGTAAAAATTTGATGTGAATTACCAAAACCTGTTATCTGTAAGAGGAATTTCATATGAACGGGAACGAGGAGAGAATTAGTGAATAGTATTCGATATTCAGCGCTGTTCTTTCCAATGTTATTAAACCGCAATATCCCATTTCCACAAATGACTGGCTGAAAAATGTGAATAGAACATTCAGCGTAAAACCCAGCATAATTTAGTAACATAAGTACTAGCATGATAGTGACAATGATGATTTGTTCTTCTCACCAATCTATGCAAAATTCCTGGCTATAATGATTAAAATATGGTGTTATAACAATATAGACTGTGTCTAATCCCAATACTATTGATTTCCAAAATTCTGAAGACGATTGGATCCCTTTATAGCTTAGATCAATCTGAATTGGTCGAAACAATTACAGAGTCACCTGTACAACGACTGTATGTGGGTTAGGCTTCAACCCACAAGTTTGTTTGCACATGGAAGTACTTAGACATGAAGACTGCATGACTTGTACAGCATACGCGTTCTTACTAGTCCAGAGCTATTAGAATAACACCAGTGTATATTAAACTATTTTGTTCGGAAACATTCTGAAATAAACTTTCCAATCTTTACCAAAATAAATTTCATTTTGAATGTTATCCACCAAAGATCTTAGAACCCTACTGTCTAGATTTCATTAGTGATACTACCAGATTTAATTACATTTCAAAAGTTTCATCTGTATTTCCTACAGTCTTTTGACGATTGCTCCGTTGTAGATTCCCCATGAGGTTTAAGTCCGATCTACTAAAAGATCAATCCAAACAGCTGCTTCTGTGTTATGGAGACTACTGTTGTGATCCAAGAACGCGGATGACACAAGGGTTATTTACTAGACAGAGCAATACACGGGTTAAGCATGTAAACCAAACCTGACACAAAAACACTCATTTGCACGCAGTATTCAGCCTCAGACAGTCTCGGCTACCACAGATGTCAGTGCTCAGTTCCATTGAGTAGCAGGGACCGTTATGGGTGATGCTCCACCTTGATGATCCTTCTTGCAGTCTTCTTGTGGCTTGTAGGTTGTCAAGAAATATGCCTGCTACTGAATAGCCGCGGTATCAGTAGTATATTACGATCGCTGAACTCCACTGCACTACTAGTTGGGACGATGAACTACCTCTATCAACACGTTGTACTTTGGAAACAGATACAGCAAAACAGCAAAACGTGAATTGAACGACCAACGCCTACTTTCCATCTACTGTTACCAATTCACCTTCTCCTTCAGATGAAAGTTCAACATACCCATTCAAGAACCCACCGTTAAATTAATGTGTAGTAAAGTATTCCTGCTGCTCATTGAATCCGCATTTAAAGGACGAATGCGTTCACTGTCGGTCATTAGTTAGGTAGTGCTCACTGAGTTCTACAAACAGTTGGTCCAATGATCACCAGCAACGTGGTAGACATCTGTTTCTGTTCATTTAGGTATCATCAGCATCATATACACTACAGAATCAAACCCACGACCCATGAACAAGCGACGAACTAAAACCAATATCCTAATCCACTAGACTACGGGGTCCCGGTTGCCTGGTCTGTAGAACGGTATGTGAATTAGTTTCATCAGCTTTTACGCTTCTTCTCTTATCCTCTTTAGGAGTTATAACTATTGCTTGCTTGTTTGCAAGCCAACCACAGACGGCTGATTAACCTCAGCCTATGGGGAAGGTAAGCGAAACGGCTATGAACATTAATGGCTCATTGCGTTGCGCGAAAAAACCGGGATCATGAGATAACGCTTAACTATATGAACTTTGGTGGAAATGAATGGCTACGTAACTAGTCTGCATTCAATTTCAATTAATCTCTTTATAGCTGATTTATGAGTATAAACAGAACATCTCCTCATAGTTGGCCAGAACGTTTGCATTCCTACAGGTGTATCAGCCAATTCTTTTCGAGGATGAGAGGGAGATAGTCATTTGTGCTTGATGTTCGTTTAATACAACTCAAAGCCCTCTACTGTTTATAAATAATTTGCTAACACTTGGCTAATGGACATAAGTATAACAAACATTCCGTTTCGTACATTTAAGCAAGTGTGCTCACATATAAATTCCTAGAATGAACAATGGTCCAAGAAACTGCAAGAATACGAATGCTCTTATACTCATTTCATACACTGTACTACCAAAAGCACTTTTAACATGCGCAGTGGAAATTAACGCATTACCCTACAGCAAAACCTTTCATCGGGAATACTACAGAGATGGGAGTTTGCTCACTTGAATGACGTTTCGGCATTTTGTAGACAGTAGGCATGCCGTCGTTCTGGTATATTGGGTGATAGGAGAAAGATCGCATGTGAACCGAACAAACACACCACACCAGGATGAATATGCAAACTGTCAACTTCATTATTCGCCGATCAAAGGAGTGACAGTTCAGACGTGGTTTAAGAGGCCAAAACTGTAAATCACTTGCAGTAAGGTCGAATAAAACACCAATCACCGTTATGCATGGATAAAACCAAAAAAGACCAGCATACGTCTGATGCCTAGTATACACCCAGCGTCGCCAAGACTAAATGGAGTGACCTTGAATTGCACGTTTCATTGGCAGAACAATTGGCTTACTACTGGCTGGGTTTTGATTGGATGAAAACGGTCCAACTTGTTTTCGTAAACAACTGCCCGAATTCACAGTGAGCATATCACCATATTTTCCTACTGAGTGGGACAGTTATCTAGGAAAGTTCAGCCACAAGTTTGTTACCGATAACGGTCCACTCTGTCGTTATCAGAATTTAAATGCTGTTACTGTTCAGCCACTCGTGGGGTGTTTGACTGAGTGAGACGAACCACCTTTCTACAGTCATAATTGTTACCCAAACTGAAATTTCACTTTAACTCATTATTGTGGTCTCTTGTACGGTGCGAATAAATGACGTCGTTTCCCTGATTGATCTATATAAACAATCAGCAGCCTCTCTCCAAGTTAAGTTATTCGTCGGCATTATTTGAAATTTGTGGGTGTTTACTGGTCATGACGAGAATATACAGTATCGACGAGCTCCGAATAGTATGCAGCTGGAATCTAATGCTTTTTTCAAAAGAGGAAGGCTGAGATGTCAGTGTGAAGGTAAAGCTGCGGGCACCTAGAGGTGTTGATTAGTTTGTTATTGTTGGCATGTTTAACAATTACACGGAGGAAAGAAAATGGACAGTGTATGTGTATGTGTGTGCACCGGAAGAGTCGCAGTTATCTGTTTCGCATTCATTGACGGCATCGGTTTTTTCGGTGATAGGCAGACCGCACGACATCAGTTCTCGAATCACGTCCACGCATCTGTGACTCGATCGTAGTAAGTTTGCTATAGTTCTTAGTGTGTATGATCTAACTATGAGTCACACAGATGATAAAAAGGATCAGGTTTATAATCAGCTGTCCGCTACAATCCTCTTGATGCTGATGAGTGATGGATTGTTTGGTATACGTGACATCAGCACATTAGTCTTCGGACCCCAAGAATTTGGGACAGCCAGTGAGAACGGTGATGGCTGTCATAAACACCCGATTTCAGCTGGATGTGAGAGATATAACGATGTGTACTCGTTCACAAAATAGTCATCACCATTTGCTTAACAGCTAGTTGATAGTGTGACGGCGAGACATTCGCTGAGTATTTATCACACGATTGGTGCGCGAGGCCAAATGTAGTACAGATCATAGGCCGGTCAGGATGTAGTTGCTTACTCATGTTTGTAGGTCTGTTTATTGGAAACCATCCGGACAGCAGCGAACGTTGAACGTTAGGGGGCTGGAGAACTCAAAGACGGAGAGAGTGTTTAATCGCACAGTTGCCCTTCGTTTCAAAGAAGCTCTCGTATTCAGTACTACTGGTGCCAACATCTCAAGAAAATTCTGGCAGTGGATATCGATACGATTGGTTTCCCGCGTCAGAAACGTTCAGATATCAGACACACGAAAGGCCGTTGAAAAACCATGAAACGAAAGGTTGCATGTAAATATGAGTTGTCACGACGGAATTTTGAAGCACGAGGGCCCGGTTTGGGAAGTGTATTACTCTAGTAGGTTTGCTACTTATTGAAATAGAAAGTATTGCCACAAGAGTTTAAGGATGCTCTTATCTTGCCTTTGTTTAAAGGCACAAGTAGGAAGAAAAACATCCACGGTCATTGGGTGCGTCGGTCTGCTGAGCCGCGCCGAAAAGAACCTCGCAAAGACTACGCTTAAGTGAATTAGGACCGAGATAATGAAGACCAACGTGACTGAGGAGCAATGTAGTTTTCAGGCAGGTAACAGTACGACTGACATGGTGCTCGTTGCTTGACAGATCAGAAGAAAGTTTCGTAAACAGAACCAGCTGCTGTATACCCTACCTGCGGATTTCAATAAAGTGGTTCACTCTATGAACTGTGAGACATTGCGAACAGTGCTTGGTAAGTTCGGATATCCCGACAAGTTCGTCACTTTAATTAAACTGTTACATCCAAGTATAAATGCGAAGATGTAATCGCATGGCTCCACCTTTGGTGATTTTTACATAGTCACTGATGTGAATCGGGATCGTGTCACAGACCCAGGCAAATTCAGTTTGTATTTGACTGTAAAACTGCCAGTTGTTTTTTTAGGAAACGGCGGAGGAAGGTGTTGTGGTTGACTATCGCAGGGGCGGCCATCTGCCAAATATTTGACCTTTTGGCGCCCCAAATCGTCTGCGTAACTCAACTATGTAAATGCTTCTGTTAGCAGATGATAGCGTGTTATTTGCACACAGCGAAAACGGACCTCAGCGACTGACCACCGTCTACGGGGACCGAAGCATCCAAACTCGACTTGTATATTAACACAGGT
The DNA here is from genome assembly GCA_013368495.1 of Paragonimus heterotremus. Taxonomy (NCBI): domain Eukaryota; kingdom Metazoa; phylum Platyhelminthes; class Trematoda; order Plagiorchiida; family Troglotrematidae; genus Paragonimus; species Paragonimus heterotremus. Next base: position 39,449 of record LUCH01001614.1, read on the forward strand.
AAGTCGTTTTCTTTCTTGCAGCCTTCTCTGGGCGGTGATACTGTGTTTACACTTGGAAGCCGCGTCACTGAAGACATTGTAGACAGCTGTGCAGACTTTTACTATGTGTACAGCAATCTGTCGAATGATTTGTCTCTGGATTACCAGCTGCAATCTCTTGTGGCAAGGGCAAATACTGCTTTCGGTCGCCTCACAATACATGCCTGGAAGAACCACAGCCTGACGATCAGAAACAAACCGCTCGTCTACTGCACAATGGTAGTCTCTACGCTGTTACGCAGCGGTAAAATCTGGACATTGTATCAGCAGAATACGCTGTCACGAGCAAGGTATAAGATGGATCATGGGCGTTCGGTGACAGGATTGGATTGAAACCATGCTTATGCCCGTTCAGCTTTGCTGATTAGGAGATGTCCGAAGGATAGACGACCGACAAGTTCCGAAGCATCTGCAAGTAACTGAAAACAAGCGGAATTGTAACGGTCAAAATACACAATATCAGAATGTTATGTGGACTAGTCTTTCGCGTTGTAATATTGATTTTAGATCTTGGGAAGACTTCGTCATGAACCGAGCCGTTTGATGCAGTACGGCCTGGAAGACCGTCCGAATGCTGAATAAGTGATAACTGGGCGGCCATTGTTTCAACAGCACTGTGTGCGAAGGAACCATAGTTGCCACAAAACGTAGTGACGTGTAACGGCTCCGTACCCTGCACCAAACCGGATAAGTCATCCACTTGCCTTATATCTGGTCAGGAGACCACACGTTAACCGTCTCGCTCACACACACAACCCTGACTTATTCTCAAGGTCACTGACATACCACACGCGCTTCACAGGCCAGCGTGTGATCCGGCAGTCTAGGTCCACTCTGCATGCACGGGCTTCGCTAGGCGTTGTTCACCTTCATTCACGCGGCAGACAATGAGGGCTTTGCCATGACCATATGCGCGCACACACGCGCGTCAATTTACGAGCATGTGACGCTCACACATGAAGTCGAGTAGAGTCACAGATGCATTTCTGACTCCACGTCTCGGACAGCGAATAAGTTAGCGGTTCGCGAAACCAGTGAGCAAAGCCAAGGCACAAAACCAACGGATATCAAGTCAACGGTCACGAGGACGTGAGATACACCACAACTGTACAGCTGTCCATCGTAACCACGTGATCCGGTCCCTGCAACACTGATGGCACAGCTTACACCGGGATGTTAGTATCCACACTTCTATCAACCGGAACATTATTTTGTTTACTGATGAGTTAAGGATTTTCGGATTTCAACTTGGTGAGAATTCCTAGTCGAGGGGTCATCGATTGGAGTTAACAAACAGTAACTATGTCTCCCCTCGAGGCGATCGGGCACCCTGATCATTACTTACAAGCGAAAGTGGTTGAGTGATGTTCAACTTGAAATTAACCAAGTCCCCGGGTACTCATCAGTAATCTAAAATATCGCCTAGCAGGTTTAATGAGATCGGGGAGTTCGACCTGTCTAGTCAGTCCTAATCGCGGGGTTATCGACTGCAGTTAAAAGACAGTAACTGTGTCTCCTATCGAGACGATCGGGCAACCTAATCACTGCTCACAAGCGAAAGTGGTTAAGTGTTTACGTGCGATAATAATTCGGTCCTATCCAATGTTAGGTGAGTGGCGCAGTGGTAAAAACGGTCGTCTCATGAAACCGTGGCCGGCGTTCTAATACCGGCTTTGACAAGGATATGTACTATTGACCAGCTGTAATGAAAGCGAAGCTCAAGTTTAGTGCTTCTTTTCGAAAGGGGCCGACTGGAAAGTCTATGGAAATACAACAGCTACGTTCAATTGTGGGTGATGTTCAATCTACATTAGTTTGCATTGTACGTGAGCTTCCCAGCTTTTCTGTTTCATATTATTTCCCTGTTTATACCTTTTCCTATTATACACTTTAATACTCAACTGTGTACTCTTCTTTTGCTATAAGTAGTTAATGTTAAGTTGTAGTCATTTATCTATAGCTTACACCACTTTACCACATAACACAGGACTTTATAGCATCCCACTTAAAGCAGCTGTGACTGTACAGGCCATCATCATATCCACTACACACCATCAGCGGAGAGACGAACATTACGTTAAACGCAACTGTGTTGTTAGTTATATGTTACTGCATTTGTATCAATCAATGATCGTCGCCCAATCTCCTCTTTAGAAACCCGGATTTTAATTGTCTTCCTTCTTTTCGTTTCACTTGCTTTGTTGGTATGTTGAATATTTTGTTAGGTTTTCAGTTCACATCAAACATTTCACCATCCTTCCTCATTTTATCCAACGTGCAATAATATGTATTTTTATAATGATTTACATTCCGTCTCACATATCTAATATCTTTCTTTCATTTTCTTTCTAGCCTGACAACTTGCTAAACGCCTCCTTGTCTCATTTCTTCCGGTTCACACTGTATTTTTGGTGTATGTTAGAGTAGAACTAAAAGTGGTGCAATGCAAACCGTTTGCAGTGAGGGTTATACACAGGTCTCCCCTGGTTTCGACCACCGTGACAGACTATTGCGGAAATGAATCTCAACAATCACGTTTAGTAGGTTAATTTGCAGAGTCATAACCAGAGGACACTATGTAACATGTCAGCATAATTGTGCCTCCTTGTGTGTTCACTTCCATTAAACGTTTCTGTTACCATAGAGTTAAATTGATCTTATTAAAACAGATGTAAAAGGGACAAGTCGGTTGGTTTCCGTCGCTATTACTCACCATTCTCCCTTCCCCTCTCTTTCTCTCACACACCACTTGTGTTAATTAGACCGAAATTTTGATGAGACTGCAATTTTGCTTTGTGTTTCCACATGTCTTATACCTTCTGTGAAATGATTAGATTCTGCTTGTCTCTGCCCCGATTTGCAGATGTCTGTGTGGTTAATTAAAGCATGTCGTTGAGCGGCTGGACGTTAATGCGTACTCCACACTCAAAGCATCTGGTTCGACCGCCTTTTATCGGGGTAGTGAAAACTTGATAACCATTCCCAAAGTTAGCCGCCAAAGTTGTATATACAGATCAGAAAAATATAATTCTTACAGAAGAACCGATTGACAGAACTCATTAACACAACAGTGCGAAGGACCGTCACTGGTTCATTGTTGGCAGTCATAGTAAGAAAGGTAATTAGTTGACGGGGCTTTGAAAGCATCAGGGGATAACTCCTGATATTATTTTCAAATTGGCCAATTTAAACAAACTGAAAAGTTCCACTGGCTTGGATTCAAATTATTCGTAGGATTGGCAAGGTCCATCTCACGATCGGTTTACACCAACCAGGTCCGGTTTGACATGAACACAGACAAGGTTTTCATGCTCGATTATCTGACACATATGTATGTACACTGGCTTGTCGGCATTGATTGCCTTCGTGATCATCGTTCGTTCTTTAATGAATCCAATCCCGCACGAGCTCACTGTATCCCTTACCACTTCACCTGACTAGATGCTATATCCCAAGTACCATACACGGTTGGACAATGAATAGCTAATGCAATCATTGTGAACGTACGTTGGAAAGGACCGTGATTTTTTTGTAAGAGTGACTTCACCTGCTTTGTAAAGCTTTTTTGGCTGACGAAAACAATGCCATTAATATTACTACCCTGAACTATTCGATCACTGCGGGTGGATATGATTATCAATAACTATTCCTCAAATGTGCTGTTGTATCTCGAACAACTCACGGTGTGACCTATTGAACAGACATCAAACTCTCCAGGGCATAACGTCTAGCAACTCACATATAGGCTTAGTCATCATAATCTTGCAAAAATCGGATGCAGATAACATTGTCAGTGCCTTACTGTGCAAACGGTATGTTGGTGATATTTTGATTTTTACCAGTGTTGATCATTTTGGTTTACTTTTAACCTTCATAACTCTATCCATCGGAACATGCGTTTGTCTCACGAAGCTGAATTGAACGTAGGTTTTGTTTTTTTGGATGCACTCTTCACCAGGTCTGCGGATGCGATATTACAACGATTCGTCCATAATTGTGCAACGTAAGGATGGCAGCATCTTCAGTTCTCTTGCTTTCTCCCGATTGCGTACAAGCATGGTTTGGTCACGATCCTATTCGATAGAGCCAGGTGTATTTGTACCCCTGGTAATGTAAACGTTACTAGCAAATGGATATCCAGAAATTTCATGAGAACACAACGTAATGAGCAAGTGCGACGAGCCAGTTCAAATGGTTCACAAGAAAGACAAACATCTACGCTCACAGTTCAAAACAGAACATCTGACAAACGATATCAAGCACGAATTATATTCTGCTTAATCCCGTACGTGTGCAACTGCCTAGGTGCAATCAGTTTGATCTACAAAAGAACCAGTTTTGTGTAACGGCGAACGCAATCTATTCAACTATTCTGTCGGTTTTGAAAAGTGAAGTCAAATCAAAACTAAGTCGCATAGCAAATTACGGTGAAATGTTAATCCTCTCTGGTTCACAGACCCTACGACTGCTACGGCGATGTCCGTCACGTAGTCCACCGATTCACTCGCAGTTGCAGAGAAATTTACATACAGGAACCGATCGACAGCTATTTCAACCAATGACAGAACAAGCCCCTAAACGGTTGAAATAACTGACGACATAATCTCAAACCGGTGAACCCGTTGCTCGAAATCCTGTATCACCGATTGTAAAACATCTCATGATAACAGGTCACCGAGTTGACTTATTTAGCTTGCTCACAATACTGTTACGAAGTCAGACCCTGTAGCCAGTAGTATTTGGCGAAGCTGTTTTGGTCGGAACTCACCAGCCGGCGCTTTGTGCACAGAAGTATTTGAAGCAACTCATCAGGTTGCCGTTGTGTTGATGAAATAATACGCTCCTACTTCATTCACCGACTTCTCAGGCTGAGAGCGTAAGCAACCAGACTACGAACTTTTTTACACAGAAAGAGTGGTTTCCACGCAAATGGTATTCATCAACATGCCGATAGTCGCAGTTGTGCTATAGCGATACAAGAGATAACGGGATTAATGGACTATGAGAACTTAAAAGGATAGTGTCGTCAAAATGTTGGACTTCTAAAACATTTTATATGGTTGGATCGCTATTAGAGGTTTGTTGATTACGACTATTCTTTCAGGGAAGGCCTCAGCGGGAAATACAAACAACGGTTGAGAATGACGGAAGCGGGCCAGTTCATCTATAGGCTCGTACTATACAGGTTGGATGAACTTTCAATTTTTACACAAACACTTCGATAACGGCTGGCTGATACACTCCGAAGATGTCAGCTCTTTGCCAACGTTAACAACACACCAAAACAATAATTGGTTGAGTAAAATAACACTGAGTATGACTGTAGAAAGTGAGAAAGCATAAATCGAACCGACTGTCGAACTAGAATACGGTGAATCAACGGACAAAAGTTTGCCGTAAACCATAATTGTCATATTCTGATTACCAAGCATACATCATTGCTGTATTCAGATAGGTCGCTGGAGTACGGCTACTTACTTGCCTAATCTTAAAACGAATCGACTTTAGTTGCTACGTGAGCTGACGAGCCACAAAATACTCTGAAACTAACACTTGTCAACCAACTGATTGTAAGCTTATAGCGAAAATTTGTTTGCGGAAAAGCAAGAAAGCAAGAGACATTTAGTGAGAGCTATTTCAAAAAATCCTTTCGCGTAATATACGGTGACAGTTTCGTCTTAGCTTTCTCTTCGCCCAGAGGTCTGAAACTTTGAAGTGGGGAACATTATCCACCGTGAGTTTTGTAAGTCGTGAAATGACTGAGATATTTTGGGGTAGTTTTACTCATCGTTAGAAGCATCCGAAACGGATTAGCCTGTCACAGTGACCGAAGCCGAAGGACGCCTGCGCTTTAAACCATCACCCCAAGTGGCTTGCGCCGCACCACTTGCGGTTTCACTCACACACCACGTATTTGGTTTAAACTTGGTGTAAGCCTATACGGTTCTCTGCCGTGTATCAGTTTTATTCATACTATGTATACGACCAACTTACAGAATCGAAGTCATCACTGTCCCCATAAACTTCCCTTCCCCATTCTTTGTTCTTTTTTCCTAGTTCCCCTCTCACTTTATCCACCCAGGATTCAAGACAACGTGTGCGAACATGGCTATTAAGGTGTACAGCATCTGACAAGAAGACCAACATGCTTTCCACAATATGGTCTATGCCACCTGAAATCGGTACTTATTATCCAAATGCTGCTGATTTTCTGGCGAGTCCCGTTGATGTCCAAGACAGAACTCCAGGCGACGCTTGAGCGAGGTTGTACTGAACTGCAAAATTGAGCTAGACCTACTGGTTTCGATCCCAAAAAGTAATCCTCACACTCCACCAGAATGAATGCATCGACTGACCGATAGAAGATAGTTCATATGCTATTAACACTGGACACTATGGTGTTCTCTTCGAACACCTTAAGGAAGGCATAAGATTTTTGCATCCATACGCTTGATCGTCATATCTACGCACAGTTTAGTCAACGTAATGCAGAAGAGAATCGTCCGGGCGGTATGTCTGGTGTTAGAGCAAGAAGCATCGATGATGGCGAACGCGTATCGCAATTATTTATAATACAGTTTCATTGCTGTACTTTGGCGTTAATGGATCCCAGCATAAACTGGTTGAGAAGTCTTGTCGGGGCAGTCGATCCATTGGATCATTTAATGGATTTCGTGAGACAGGGAAACAGGTGATCAACAGAGCACGATTATCGTGCTTGTTGGCATTTTGCTTCAAATGTTTTCCTTAGGACAAGAGTTTTGTAGCCCATACCGCAAGGTTGGTCAGCTAGGAATTGAAGTTCAGTTGGAGAAAGTTTCCAAACAAAGACTGCATTCAAGTCTCTTTGTTTGATGCTGATCTTGGACAACCTAGCCTGAACAACATCAACTACAGTTATCATCACTCTGTTCCGTCTCAAAGAACTCGAGTAACTCGTAAATGTAAGGAGGCAGTTTACTTTTAAACATTATGTTGAAACAAACTGGTTCAAACCTATTGCGAAATGTTCAACGTTGAAAACTAATTTGAATACAGCTCGTCAAAATAAAGTACCAAGAAACAATTGACTGATTTTGAGTTGTTAATCTAACGATTACTCATAGAAATATTGATAGTGGCAGCGGCTTCCGAGGGTATTAGCGTTGGTTTTGACCAATATTTAGCAATCTGGTCGGGTACAGTTTTTCGAATAGTCCATTATCAACGGTTTTTGTCAGCTATGTTAAAAATAGCACGAATATATCGGTTTCTCGATCACTAATGAACTTGAACTTGAGAATTTTGGATCCACAGAACATCCTACTCGCTCGATCAGCTGTAGGGATCATGATTCTGAACAAACCTGCGTTTGAGGATAAGATGTTATGGGCGCTTTCAGATGCTGAGAAAATCGTGAATGAGAAAAAAACTGATCAAACCGGAGGTGCCAGTATTCCAACATCCGGCGGAATACTTCAACGCGGCGAAGAGGTATGTTCAGAATACCAAGGCGAGCAGACGACGGACAACACTGGTGACCGGACGAGCCATCGCTCGACTGGATCGGACCAACGGACGCCACATGGGAGGCGAAATGGAATGGATGACCAGATCAGGGGCGCGATTATCTCAACACTCGGAGGAATATCTCGACGGTGTCTTAGAATATGGTTGAACCCCACAGTGGATAGACTGCGGACAGCACCAGTGAACAGATGAGCTATCGCCCAATGAGATCGGGCAAACGGAAGAGAAATGGCAGTCGGACGAACCCCCGACAGAAGGCTTTCGTCGCACACACAAACCGGTCACAAGTGCACATGACGTGTGAGCGGAAACCGGGGGTCGTTGTGGACTGGAATTTTCAGTCATGAACGCGAATGCGCGTGTGTCACGGGAACCAGCGCGTTGGACAATAAAGATTGTGCTTCACTGACCGCCTTTTCGCTACAATAGGGCAACTGATGCACCCAAAACTGGTCTGATCGGTGGTGCTCACATGTCTTCCCAAAGTAGTTGACAGTCGTGTTTATAGTATCCAGCCCCTCTCAAGCGATTTGCGGTAACATGGGAGCCTGTACGGTAGAACTTAGATCCACACACCTTCCGTGACACTGTCGGGGCTGTAGATTCCATCAGAGGTGTTAATGTTAAACACTAACATATGGGCTCCCTCGATGTAATTTCCTTATTTACTAACTTTCTTACACTGAAAACCAGTGGATTTTTTGTGATAAGACAAAACATTCTGAATCCCATTCGGAACACAGAGATCAGACTAAAAACTGTTGCTTCAATGTTGTTTTTTCAGTGTTCACTTCCCTTTCTGCGACGAGTTGTACCAACAGTGGGACTGGGTAGCTAAAAGATCCCATTATTTTCATTGCTAGCCGTTTAAAATCTCAACTTCACCTGATCATTTGGAATCTTCCCATGTGCCCCAACGTGTCGACAACACACCCGTCGTTTTGAAACCGGAGGATTAGCTAACAAATATATCTGAGACTTTTTATGCAGCACATGTTTCAGTCTGTTTAAACTCGGAAAAACAACTGAACATTACTTTCCATTAGGTTAGAGGCCAAGATTGCAAACAGGATATGTTAGTATACCGTAAGTGAACGTGGACAGGTTAATACACCATGTACAACAGCCTTGTGCCCATTACAAAATAATGTGATCCAGCCCAAAGCTCGAAGAGGACACCGTGACAGATCAATATAACGATCAATTAACCGATCAGTTAAATATAACTGTTCAGCGGCAACCCTGTGGAGGTGTTTCACTGCAACACTAATGTTAGGATTGATCACAAAACAAAGGCTACCAATTCTCGATCGATTGAAGTACGTTGCGTCGTTTTCATACTCACATTGTACAACAGAGTATGTTAGTCGCAGGAATAAACCATTGTCAACATGGATTAGGATGCTTCGGTCAATCTGGATCGGAACCAGTTACTGAAAACCGATCGGATTGACGTAATCAGAGTATTTTCTGTGGAATAATCAGTAGCTAATCTAAGACTGAGTGCCATCGTATTTTGACAACCATTGAATCAATCGCAATCAGATTACGCAGAAAGTTAGCTGTTTTTAACTGCTTTGGCTGCAAATAAACCGTAACCATTGTAGATATACACAAACATTTGAACCCCTACCAAGTGAGGTAACTTACAGTCAACATGTTATATGGAATCTAGTGATCGATTATGATGTCACACATTAACGATCTTTTTGTGGATTTTACGGTTTGTCACTTGACACATCTTAATAAAACGTTGGCAAGTGTATTGGTCTGAGAATGAATAATTGAATGCACTTGTCCGTCACATCGTTACTTCTGTTTGAGCTAGCAGTTTCTGACGAACTGAATCGTTGGCGTATTCATTTTACAGGGCTGTTTTGCCATGAATTATGTGAGAAGGGTTCAAGTGCATAGAAGAGGACGATAAACCAAATGTTAAGCTACTGGAATTCAGACTGGAAAAATAAATTCGCCCGGGTGGCCAAATCAAATCTGCACACAAAAACAAATTTTTGCTGCCAGTCCACCAAAGTCACTAGGAGCGTTCACCAGTATACATATCCCAAAGCGGTCATACATATCTGGAACTGGCATGGCCCGAGGTGCAGTTACAAAACATCTACACGAGACTGGAAATTGAGTCAAAAATATCGACAACGTTCGTATCGATCAAAACAGTCAGAAAACGAAACCTGGTAGATGCAAGCATTTCCTATTGATTCGTGGGCACCAAATTTACGATAATACGAAGTGATGTTTTTCATATCGAACACTTAGGGGGTAGGATGAATAGTAAGTCGGTGAGTTAAGAAAGGTCAATAAGTCCAGGAAAGGGTCAAGTTCACGAACAATTGTTTCTGAACACACAGGGTAGGATTTAGTCAATTGATTACGATAGCTTCAGCAAACCGCAAGAATCTTGGATTCGAGTTACGTAATAGGATTCTGAATGCACAAACTGGATCGATAACGTGTCCAATGGTCAGGACGTGTCTTGCAACTGCGGACGCTGGTTGCTTGTGTGTTTCAAACACATCGTCGTTCTTCTGCAGTACAGAGTTCTGCGCCCGTTTAAGCGAGTGTTCCTTCCCTCTGAAGATGAAACACCTCTCGATTCTGCCTATGTAACTTTCCTTGCAGTTACGTGTAAATTGGTAGACACAATGTGAGGTGGCACCGATAATTGTTCGTAAACTTGACCCCTCGTTGGACTTATTGACCTTTTCTAACCCACTGATTTACTATCCACCCTACCCCCGTAACTGTTCTATAAAAAACCGTTTCATGTTATCGTAAATTTGGTACTGACGAATCAACACGAAATGCTTGTACTTACCAGTTTTCGTTTTCAGACTGTTTTATTCAAACGTCTGATGGGAATGAACTGTTTTAGACATTCGTATTATCTGTTGACGAAAAACAAGGTAGAGATTGTAATGTGTTGAGAACGTTTCAGTCACCGAACGAACCGCGTCCTTTGGTTCCAGAAATAAGCAGTCAGTCAACCTCTCACCTGACCATTTTTTAGAGCTTCTCTGAAATCTATTGTTGCATTTTGAAATTCCCATTCTCCCGGTCCATTACTTTTTGAAGGTCCTGTTTTCTGGGCTCAGTCCACCTTGCACATAAACTGTGGTAATCAGGTGATCATTTGAAATAACCCCAATTACCTGTTTGCTGTGATTGTGGGAAAAAATTCCAAAAGTTGTCAAGTGCCTGGCTCCGATTTTGATCTCCGATTTGAAACCGATTGGTATGATCGGGCAGCCACGGACTAATTGTGGTGGACTGTCAGGCAGGTGGTACGAGCATTCCAACTCTCGGTGGAATACCTCAACACAGGGGGGAGGTGCGCTCAAAATCCCACCGCGAGTGGATGGAGGACGACGTGGGCGACCGGATGAGTCATCGCTCGACCGGATCGGACCAACGGGCTAGACATGGCGGCCGAAATAGAATGGATGACCAAATTGAAGGCCTGATTATACCAACACTCGCAGGAATATCTCGGCACGATGGTGGAGTACGATCAAAGCCCACGGTGGATGAAAGGAGGATAGCACGGGCGACCGAACAAGCCATCGCTCGAAGAAATCGGATCAACGGACGAAGGTTGGCAAGCAGAAAATCTCCAGATAGAAGGCGTAAATCACACACCTAAACCGGGTAGAAGTGCACATGACGTGTGAGCGGAAACATGGGGGTGTTGTGGACTGGAATTGCGATTCAAAATCGCGAGCGCACGTGTGGCGTGGGAACTAGCGAGTCGGACAATAAAGATCGTGCTTTATTGAACGCCTTTTCGTTACATAATGAAATGGCCTATCTTACACGCGGTCACTTTTCGAGGCATGTGCACAAATCATGTTCGGAAGGGTCAAGGCATGCGTGAGTTTCGGTTCTCTTTTAAATTTGTACCATATCAAAGGTGGACAGACTTAGCTAATTTCAGCAATGTTTGGTGCTTAGGAAAAGATTGGAGTTAACATGAGAAAATCAATGTGTTGATATTTGTGAAAAACATATTTCAAGAACGACATAGTTCTAAACATCCCCGAGGAAGTTGTCGACTTAAAATGGCCATTAGCAGTGCAGACAGATACAGTTCGATAGCAGTGAAATGTAAATCTTCTGTTTCCGATCGTTCTCAGGAATCTTTACACATATCAAGATGACTCGTAATTAGCGTGAAAATTTAATACAGTTCTATACAGTTCTATACACTGAAACAAATCACTTGTACAAACAGGACCTGATTGTTGGAAAGTAGTCGAGGATTTTGACTGATACAAATTGATCATCCACAACGGACCACAACTGTCAAACCCCCATGAACTGTCCAGCCGGCCCTCCTCAAGTGGAAGCATTCTACTGAAGCTTCGTTCTTATTTGAGTTCTTCATTAGGTATATCCCTGTCACTTTTATCAACCGATCTCAAATGAAATACCATTACTACTCATCAGTTATCAAAATACCACGCAACCGGTTTGATGAATTTTGTGATTCCAACTTGAAGGGAGGTTCTTATTGTGGCTCATCGATTGGACTTAACAGAACAGTTACTGCTGGTGATTGAACAACCAGAGCGTTATCCATAAACTAGTGTGGTTGAGAATTTGCTTATGATAACTTAGTCCTGCCTGACATGCGGTCACTGGTGCAGCTATCAACCTGGTTAACTCATGAAAGTGTAGGCTGACCTTGACTGAGACATCCACTACTGATGAGTTCTAACAAATAAAGAAACTCGAGTCTAGTGCTTCATTTTGAAAGCACCTGTCTGAATAAGTCTATGGGAATGCAAAAGCTGGGATCAATTGCGGATGATTTCCAAATTAACGTGAGATTCACCGCACTTGGCCCTGATAGAACTATATGTGTAGAGGGGTATGCGATCAAGTATCTGTGACACGGTCCAGATACACTGCACAGAATGCGGTCATAACCCAGTGATCTGGTCTTGCGTGAGTTGAGCCAATTTTCGCGTAAGTAATAGACTGGCCATGTCAGACTGACGGCATCCTGTTCAAGAGTGAGTTTTCATTCCGTAGACATGTTTCCCATTTGGTTTGTGAATTCGGGATCGATGTTTTGGCTTTAGATTTACAGTGATGGGACAAAGTTTTGTGAAGTAACAGATAGGTTGCGAACGAACTAGTCTCTCACGAAGTTCACTCTGCCTTACGCTGACCTTTTTTCGAAGGCGCCAATAATCTACGCGAACTGTAAGCTTACAATATATATTGTCAATTCTGTAGTTTGTCGTGAGCATTTTATGACATCGTTGTGGGTGTAAAATCCGTGTTACTTATAAGTAATGTGGTTGATTTCATAGTCCGGGTCAGACTCAATTGCAGAAGATCAGAGCATTGGCTTGATTCGAACAAGCGTCAGAAACAGCATTCCCAAACACGACATGTGCTCTTGAATTCTAGCGCGAAATGTTTGAGCAGTCTTGCTTAGGCATTTAGTGAGTTGAATCATTTAGGGACGCCCATATGAAGAAGTGAGTTGAGCTAGTATTTTATAACAGGTAGTTTCGTTTGTGGGATGTATACTACTCACAAGCGACTTCAAGAACAAAAGGGCAAGCCTCAACGCCAGAAAGATGACGGACCAGAAGAGACTATCGGAATAGTGTGTACGCGCTATTGCGAAGGTGTCATCGGGACGAATAACAACGTAATCTCACCTATGTATGTGAATGCGCCAGCCGTGCACATGAGTGTAAGTGTTCGTGGTCCTATGTTTAACATGACCTGTAGGGGAGTTCGTCCAATGAACGAACTTGCAGGCCAAGCGTCTTTCGCGGTCACAACACTATTAAAGAGGCCCAAGTGTGAAAATTCGAAACTTCTGATGTGGTTTCGTAGTTCAGCTGATAAGGCACTTGATGAGTTAGGACATGCTACTTCAGTTTCGCTCAAATCTGGGCGAAGCACCATGTTTGCCACTGTGTTTGAGCTAATTTGGAACATTTGTAGTGAACGGTAGCCGAGATATATCTCGATATTCCGATGAGTACTAGCTTTAGGTAGCAATCCCAAGGTGGAACCTGTGGATCTTGCAACGAGGAATCCAGCCCAAATAGTAGAACATCTCACGAGTAGGAGGTGAACAATCAAGATGAAGACGTCACACAATTCATCTACGCACTACGCATCACTGGAACGTCTGCTTAGTTAATAGTTATTCAAATGTGATCACATCACAACTTACGTAAGTTCGTCTTGTGATGTACATGCCCAACCCCAACCTATATTGCTACCTTGCCGAGTTGGTCGGGCTTGTGTACTGTTTTGATCCGACGGGCTATGCTGACTAGGACTCCGGTCCTTCCAGGTGCAACCTTGTCAGACAGGCCAAAGAGAAACGGTTAGACGAAATGCAGTTACATTCACAGGATTGTATGTCACACTACTGACGGTGTAGGAGTGCTGAACTAGTGAGGCACGATCCTGTGGGCATACGGCAGAACTATTTTTGTAATTGCTGCACTGCTGTCTTCCGTATCAGGAATAAGGGGGTTAGAAAAGGTGCCCTCAAACAAAGGACACTCTGATGGCCGTTCGCCGGCACGTATTCCGGAATGCTCGAGATACGCGATCAATTGGTCAACTAATTACGTTGCCCAGCATGAAATTGTTGGGTCACGTACTCCGTATGTCATCTGATCGTTTACTGTACCGGGCATTATATACTGAGGCCACCAACAATTGGGTAAAACCGCATGGTGGTCAACCAACAACGTGGTCACGAAATATGAAGACCCTGATTGCTCCATTGAGCAAAGTAGGTAGTTGTCGCCTGTCTGGATGGGGTCCTCGTGATCACTCAAACCGCTGGTTGGAGACGCTATCCGAGGTGGCGGTGTGTCGCAGTCAATGGCATTACTGGATCCATACCATTTCTAGTTCTTCAGCTTAGTCTTCTTTTAATAATGTTTAACCTTCTTAGTAACGTTTTCTTCCAGGATATTCCACGTCACTGTTGAGGTGAGCGGCGGCCCGAGTCACAGTACTGACTGTTATGAAGATGATGATGATGATGTTGATGATGACATGCCCAACGACTGAGTGGCGGTTGATGTTTCCAATTTGGAGTGTTACTAAACTTGTTCACAATCGTAACCTAACGTCTGCCACATAATCTCTCAATTCGTCTGTAATTGCGATAACGTTTATGTCGACAGAACAAGTCGTTACCTGCGACAAAGTATGGTTGAGCATGTGATGACGCAATGGGCAATGACATCAGGACGAACTAACCTCAATCTCCCCGAATCCATTACAAAACACGTCACAGAAACAGGTCACGCTGTTAACCCAGTCAACTCGCTTGGCGTGTTACTGCACGGAATCCGAAGTTGGTCAAGTATTCTGAAGCGATGTACTGTACTTCTGCCCTCTGTTCATAAATTGTTGATTCATGTAGTTTGTCCACCTCGAAACTGATCGTTATCCTTCTTTAATGCACAACCCAATAGCTCATCGTTTATATTGGTGTTCCTGTCAGAATGTTATATGTACTCCGATGTTTTAAGTTCACAAATTCTAACGGTAAAAGATACGTTGACGTCTCGCAGTGTGTCCTGCTTTATTGGTGAACTTGACTGAGGGGTCTCAGCGGTTTAATGTGTACTAATGAAATACTAGGTAGGTTATTATGTTACGTCATTCAGAACCATAACAACCAAGTTTTGCAGGCTGATCACGTCTCAGAATGACAGTCAACCGTGTGCATGCATGGCTGGTCAGCTGATTAAATATCCGAACAGCCAAACTACTTATTACCCAAACAACAGCTGATCAGAAATCTACTGGTACCGGCCGAGTGAGACAAAATCAGCCTACATGGTCTTGTCTGGGAAGGGCAGAAAAGCATAAACAAAACGCATAGGTCTGACATTCGTGTCCATTTGGGTTTGCAGACAGTCGATGCTCATTGATCATCCATTGTTGTCACCAATGTTCGTTAACTCACCGGCTACTTGACAGGGAAGGGTTCGAAGTGAGGTAATAAAAAGGTGTGTCATGAAACGTAAACTTTGTGTGGTCGGGTTAGGCACTTAACTGCTAAACCATTCACAGTTTGTGATAAAGGAAAAAGTTATCAATTGACTTCTGAGAAAAAAAAAACAAAAAAGCAGACATCCACAAACTCGGATCATTGTGGCCAGAAAACCGTCAAATTAGATAAACATTGCGTGTAACCGTTAATTGCCACATCAAAAATGCCAGAAAGAAAGTTCGTTATCTGCGCTACGTGAAACGTGATGTCATGGCACCGATAAAACCGTGTGTGCGATGTGAACAGGGTTTTAAAAAGCCTGAAAATTGTATGCGATAAAAGCACATGTCTTCAAGGGGATACGTAATCTGAACTGCAATGGACGGACTTAATTGTGTATTATCTGTTAGCGTTACTATTCCACTAAACACATACTAAAAATCATCTCATATAAGCGTTCAACCACAATCAGCGATGTGCTGTGTTCAGGCTGTTGTAAATGTCTCTATCAGAGAAGAAGTAACCGTCTCGTTAACAGCAGTGTGGCAAGTGGTCATCCTGACTACTCTCTCATGGCCTGAGTTTACAGCCCACGTTGACGCTTTGTGACATGGACTAGTGAGCAAAGTTATTCGAGGGTCATAGAGACTGTGTCGCATGATTCATTCAAATCGTGGGGTTAGTCTAACCATCAGTGTCAAGTTAGCAGCCCCCGCACACTAACCTGAAAAGAATGCAAACGGGCAAGTCAAATTTATGCCTTAAGTAAGCGAAAGTCTTACACAATTTCATCATCTCCTTGGGTTTGAACGAAAGGTTCACTCTCCCATACACCGAAACTAAAAAGAGAACCGATCCCTTTGGACGGAATATACTATTTTTTGAGGCTTTGCTTAGGAACAACAAGGAATATTGCACAAATTTCATTGTCAAACTGACATTGTGTTCTGTTATATTCATTCGAAGGTCATCTTGTTGGACGTTACCAAACCAATAGTATGATCTATTTATCTACTTCGAATGGAAGTTCTTACTTTGAATAGACCACTGAATTCATTCTCTAACAAGAACAGGTGTAGTTTGAAAGGGCTGACAATGTTCTCATGTTGTACAGTGCAAAAAGTGTTTGTTTACAACGAATGATAGCGACTTAGGGAGATATTTTCAACTTGATCATTTTGAATATGTGAGTGTATGACGCGTAGACGTTTGGTACTATCCTGGCCGGGAAGCAATTTGTAATATTCTCCTTAAACACATTACAGAAACTATAGTGAGTGAGAGTTGAGGTTTAAATAATTTGGTATCGTGACATCAGTTACTAAGTTGAACAGCAAGAGAATGGAAGTCAAAGCGACAGATGTTGTAAAGTAATCAGCGTTATGCTGTTCGTTTAGAGCCAGCTGATAGTGATGGGTGATAGGCATGCGTGTCGATCAAGTCAGTGCTGCAAAACTCTGTTAGAAATAGGCATACTCTTCTCCAAACACTTGCTAGCCATGTTATTAATGAAAACGTCACCTGATACAAAGCTGCTTCTGTAATCCCATAGGTTTACTTAACAGAAATCCGGTTCACGGGGATTTTGGTTTGTCAGGTTTGACAGTCAGTCTACGATACTGTCAAATCCTATTCATTATGAACTAATCTATTATTCATACTGGTATAATGGTTTATTTTTCATGCTTTTGCATAGTTCACAAAATGGATGCAGAGTTAACCGACGTCCATTTGGGACGAATTGACGCGCGTAGCATTTGGTGAAAATCACCTCATTAGGAGATTTATACCTCAATGCATTTAGGTCAAACAAATTGCTTTGAATTTTTCCGTATCGTTTACCATGTCACAAAACCCTAACTTGGTACAATTTTGGTTTTCATGGAGTGAATAATTTCCTGCCCGTTTCTCTCGTACGTGCAGCATGTAAACCGATGGTGATTTTTCCGTTATACAGACTCTATGTGAAACGTTTCCGGTGAATGCATTTGCGACATAGTTTCATCGTGAACGGTAACCATTAAATCTACGAGGTGGTCAAAATGACTACTTAATCATTCTAGGTAGTCAACTTATTTGATCCTGAAAGCACTGCTGTAATCATTGGCGATTAGTTGAGGATTGGAGTTGGCATACGTTAATCCCCACTGTACTATTTCGACACGGTTGGCCAAAGTGTGTTATTTGGTCATGAGTTGACTCACTAAAGACAACCTTGATAATCCATTGTCCTGCACCTGAATGGTTCCAAGTCTATACTGCTTGACAATATCTGGGGTACTTTAACTCAATAAACTCTGTGTTTGACAGATGGTGTCCACTGTTACCGAACTCTTGGCTTTGACTTCCAATCATTGTCGAGATAGGGTTCAACTGTCTGTCCGGATGGTGGTCTGTACTACTGATGAGTATTGTCTATTGTGTACTTAAAGTTTTGCGTTCTTTTGAAAAAGGGGCAGGCAGAAAAGTTCATGTGAATGCAAAATCCGTGGTCACATATCTGCGATTGAAGTTCAATTTATGACAGCCAGAATCTCTGAAGTCGCGTCGATGATCTCTAAGAATTGTGAAAGTCGTTTTCAAAAAAACGAGAGCAAAACTGATTTTCTATTCTAGTGACCGAGCTAATCGTGATAGCCTTGCAAAAGTCAGTCCAGGCAACCTACTTTGTGTCCCAGTTGTGTAACAGCTTCTTTTCAAGTCAAGTCAAGACAGGTTACAAATTGGTTTTACGCTCCTTGAAGGGATGAGTTTTGACCTTTGACTCTGATCATCTTGTCAAGGCCTAAAGACTCTCCTCCATATTTTATAACCGGTTAATTTGCATGTGTCGAACGGTGGTCGTATAACAGTGTGAGTTTCTGGTATTGTATGCGAACATCATCCTACGTGGTCACACATAGGTGTAACGAAACAGTTTCAGGCACTACTGTTACAAATTTGACCAAATCTGATCAATCCGTTGATAAGAACGATATTGTTCGTATCATCTACCTGGAATTCGATCGACGATGGTGAAATTTTGAATGAGGAATGTTGCCAAGGTCACCGATATCTCAGTTCACAACCCTGATCTCTGTGTCTGGAACAAATTCGTACGAAGACTTTACTGCTGTTAGCCTAGAATCAGTCGAATACGCGGTTTGGAACGATCACTGAGTAATTGTTAGCATTTTTTCACTTTCGCACTAGAAACTATTGATTAAATGCTTCTTGACGTGGAGGTGAGTCGCTATAGCAACCTGTCACCAAAGTCGTCCGGTACGTTGTTTGATCAGTCGATCAAACAGAAGAATTACAAACTAAATACGATAGAATTGAGGTTGAATACTTTAAAACGGCGTTTTCCCTAATAATGCGTAGCCTGGGAAATTTACTGACAGAAACGTGCAAGAAAGACAAACGCAAGCCACAACAGATATTGCTGACTGTAAAGGATGTGTACAACAGTACCGTTCAAAGTGAGTGTAGTAGCAGAAATTATACCACGCCACATACCTGATGGTGTAAGCTGCACCCATTATACCGGAAGTTCTGAAGTGACATTCCACTTAAAAAGGACGATGCTACTCAGTCTGAAAAAACTGCCTCACTAGTAATCATAGCGGTTAGCAATCGCACAGTGACAGCGAGGAAGACTGATAGCTGGAGGCGACAATCGGAAACACGTATGAGTTTTGTGCCGGATATATCAACAAAGAAACTACAGTTGAATGACTGATACCGGATACGGAAATAAATTAGGTAGGCACAACAGTATTCATGTTCGCTGAGTATTTTCATGTACTTTGTAATTAGGGGATAATAACATCAACTTCACAGACTAAACCTCTTCTTCTCTTACAAAAGTTGGTATCGTAACGAACCTAATGGTGAAGGTCTCAGTTCAAAAATGGGAAGTTTCGGGTACATCTAACCCAAAACCTGAAGACCACCATCACTTCAGCTAATCTGAGGACGTTGCCTGATCTGGATGTTTTCTTGGACGACGTCTTCCTGTACTCTCAGAATAAGACACTTCGGAAAACTAAAGTGAGTTGGGCGTCTCCAATCCTTCCTGTCAAGCATGGACATCAATGAAGTGATCTGCGTCCAAGGAAGATTGCTGTTATCAGCTTACGTGATCACCACGCGGTAGCCAGATAAGTCAACGTTAAACTTCCACGAGTTTTACGATTTCATAGTTCCTCGATAACACTGATAAAAAATATGACTCAGATTTCAAGTTGAACGTCTCCAGTAAGGGACAGATAATCGGGGAATTAATCTGAGCCCTCTTTAAAATAATCAACAGTGACAATTCTAACGGCAAGAACTTGCTACAACACAGGAGGTCTGCACGCCTAATCAACCAACAGGGGACGAACTGATAGGGAGGGAATTTGTAGAGAGTTGGTGGACGCCTCCACCGTCCAGATCACCATGTGGGAAGAATTACCAGTTACCAATCAATAACACTGAAGCAAAAACCCAACCGTGACGATGCTGAGCTACATTCAGAGAACTGTCTCAATCGATGAGCAAACTACATTTCGGGTCACCAACTCTACAATAAAATTCAGTGTAACTCTTTCTTACAGTTGACTTGTTTACCTCTAACTGCGTTCAACGACCTTTTGTCATCCATTTGGTACTATTCTGGTTGACTCAACCCCGTCCATTTCTGGGTGTATGATTCGTGGACAGAGGGATATGAACTATTCCAACCGTAATTTAACTTCACATAATGTAAATATCTCGCTATTCACTGGATCAGGCCATTTATTAGAAAACGACCTGAAATAGACAAAATCTGTGTTTTTTGGTTTCGCGTCTGTCGTTGATAAACGTGGTTTCGACCACATTGTCTAATTGTGCCATATGAAGCAGAAGCATTGGTTGTATTTGGGATACAGTTAATCGTATTCACAAGAAAACACTGACAAACGGCTGTTCATAAAGTTTGTCGAAGTGCACAGCAAAATTAGAACAGTTAGATTTGAATGTATACTTAAACCTCGAGAAGAGTCTTTCTTTCTGCTTGTCACCGGAAACAGACTTTCTAGACTCTACTGTACGTTACAGAATACAATCTGTTTTCAGATGTGTTTATTCAGCCGCTGAATTATACACCTTACTCGTAACCCGTCTAGTAGGTTTTGTAAGCGCAGTGCTTAATGAAATAAATCATTCAGTCTCCCACGTTGTTTACCGGTGCATGTGAACATACACTTACGGGATAAACATGGGTCTACGTCAAGTCATGACTGAACGTTTATCAAGGTGTTTGATCAAATCACTGGTAAAGTCTAGTGGACAAACATAGCAGAAAGCGAGACACCCGACTTCACAGATAGCTTGGCATATCCCGCTAAGGGGTCATCATATTGACGCAGATAAACTGTTTATCGTGTTTTCATGTAACACCAACCTGACTTTGGTTGTGCTTAGTGCGGAATTGTTAATCAGACAATACTTACCGAACTTGAATGCCTACGAATCGATTACGTGGACAACTTATTTACCTTGCGTTTGGTCAGTGGCTTTTGTTAGACTGACTGGTTCACTTGTTACTCCCAAACAGCTTGTTTGCGCTACATTACTAATAAGTCTGTACGATAAACTAACATCTCGTAATACATATATCGGCTATATCGGATACATCCGGTTTACTTAATGTCCTTTGTGAACTAGGTACAGCCATGGAAGTTCGGGATTGAAATTAATGTTTATCGTTATGTTTATGACTAGAGCTGAAACTCGCCAACAGTTGAACTTCACACTGTTAGAAATTTACAATGAATCACTGGTTAAAAGTAAATGGTTGTCATGTAGTTCCTTTAACCGGTAACTTGCTGGTGACAATAAACTTGTATCGAATGTTGTACTGAAAATGAGCTTTCGACGGCTATGTATCATGAATGACACACTCCCCGATGTAACGAATATTTCTGCAGAATCGCATAGGATGCATAGAAACGTTATTGCACATTTTCACATGTTGCGTTCAGTGTTTTTCTACTTATATTTAGAGTAAATTGTTGCAGTGCTTGTCAAATTTAAACTTAGTCGAGAGCAGTCAAAGCAAAGGGGGCTTGGAATGTAACCTCTCCGTTTGGTAGGTGGACGTGATTGCCGCCGTGCTGCCGCAAGCCTAAAGACTGAACATATGGCGATTCTGTCTCTTTAACTCTTGTACGAATGGGACTGTCTCAGATGGTGTTCTGAGTTGGCAACTTGAAAACAACCTTTATCACGGTGAGTATCTGTTTAGGAGAAACCAAATTGCACTCTAAGCATATACCCCACATCCTTTAGGTTTACGTAGAAGTAAGAATTTGAAATAACCTGATCTGAATCCTACTCAGCCGAATTCGAAGTTATTGCATAATAGCGGCACACATTAACAATGTCAAGAAACATTGTATGTGCGGTGCAGTGATCTCCGCAGAATCACTCAACTTGCAAAGATTGGAATTGCATAACGAAGTTCACTCGAATTCATCAACTCCACATGTGATATTGCACCGTGCACCAGATATTCAACTCTGCTTGTCGATACATTTGCAGTCCAATTACCGAACGAATTTCGACGAGCAAACTGAAAACAAGTAACACAACACAACATAGGTAAACATCGGTCTACTAAACTGTTCAGCTAGAAGACGCAGCTAAGGTTGAGACAAATCACAACGTTGCTCTGATATTCCATCATTAGTCTTGAAACGAACAAATGTATACTGTGGGATGAGTTGCTCTCGAACGTGACTATGACAAAAGGACGAGGATCCGAAAAATGAACACAGTAAAACAACCGATCGTGTGCACCTACCGGGAAACCGGTCAACATTACCGTACACATTTAATGCTGTACCAAATCGAAGAGCGAGTATCTACAAGCTTAACTGAAACGGTCAGTGACAGCGTCTCAAACACTTGATTGCATCAATACCCGATCATCCGACGGTTATCTCCAGGCTTCAAAGTTTTACAGCCTGAGACGGTGAACATTCTATTGACACTACTGACCAGCTAACACAGACTGTGCAATCCGGCGATGTAGCTGGCCGGAAGATGAGAGAGTCAGACAGACACGGTCAACCAAATAGGTTAGTGAATGCAACCGCTGTAAAACAACGGTACAAAAAGACGAAGTAACGAAATACAAATGACCGATCCGGACCGAGGACTTTACCAGTGAATCAACCCAATTTTATTTCGGTTTTGTAGGATTATAAACCATGAAGACTTTACAGTAAATACTAGGTGTGGGTCGGGTAAACGTGAATTGAATGAATATGTGTACCTTAATACTGTCAAGACTTTGTTTAAAACTATATGAATCGTAAACTGAGAAATAGTTACGAGAAACTACGAAGCAAGATTTTGCTTCAGTACACATTTTGTTTTGCCCTTTTATCAAAAATTTTGCCACGAGCAACTTTTGACAGGGATGTCATGGTACGCATTATAATGTATCCATTTATGCAATAAAGGTTTTTCCAGCATTACGCAAGAGTGTAAAATATTCTGTGTAGTAAACGTTATCTTCGATGTGACGTATACGGCTTAGTTTATGTTGGCATTCGTTTAGATAACTGAAAATCTTTCGGCTAGCCTACTTCGAAAAGAAGTACTGGACTCGAGTTTTGCGGTTATTGGAGCTGAGTAGTAGTCCATATCCTTGTCCCAGTTGGAGTTTGCACTCTGATCCTAGTGCTTGTGAGACTAGCGTGTTAACTACAAAGTCAGAAACCTCACAATAGGTATTATCGTATAATCAAACCCAAACGGTCAAACACAACCTTGTGTGAATAGTTTTCAGTTTGCCTGATTATTTCGAAAGCAGAAGGAAGAGAATCACTCTGTTCTATCCAATCGATAACCCCGTGATTAGGTTGATATCACTATCTTCATTGAACCAACTGGGCATGAGTTGAATCAATACTGATGAGCTCCAATAAGAGCGAAACTCGAGTCTAGTGCTTCTTTTCAAAGTGAGCTAGCCGAAAAGCTTACCTGAATGCGAAGGCTATAATCAAGTGTGAGTGATATTCAATTGTGGAATAATTGGAATCCCCGAACCTTCACTACTGATAACTGAAAACATTCATTCTCATTCTCATCAAACCAAGCCCCTTCGTGTCTCGCAGAATACAGTACTGTCGCTGTTTATCGAAGTAAGCTGAAGCAATTCGTCTTTTTACCCACTCACTGGTTGTGTTCAAACGTTAACACAAGATTTCAGAGGAAAACCGTCCATCACCATTCTGGAAAATACTGGCTTTGATAGACCCATGGTCCTCGTTAAATCAGCTCGGTCTAGCTCTTGCTTGGAAAGGTCGCTGACTAAGGTGCATTTTCGTCCCCACTAACCTCATGGTGTTTGACTTCCTATAAACTTTTGATGGATATAACGTCAACAAAGTACAAATGTCAAGTTGAACATTACCCACAATTGATTGCAACTGTCGCATCCCCATAGACTTTCCAGTCGGCCTCTTTCAAATAGAAGCACTAGACTCGAGTTTCGCTCTACTGACGAGCTCTACTGAGAGCGAAACTCGAGTCTAGTGCTTCTATTTGAAAGAGGCCGACTGGAAAGTCTATGGGGATGCGACAGCTGCGATCAATTGTGGGTGATGTTCAACTTGAAATTAACCAAACCCCCGACTACTCAACAGTAAATACAAATGGTCCAGAACAACTAATTCCATTCGATAAAACTAAATCAGCGTAAGGGTATATATACATAGTAATGTTTAGTTTTATAACCAAAATCTACTTCTTGAAATTTACATCATGAGCTCCAAAATGTTAGTTCGTATAAACAACCTGGTCTCAAATCTTGATAAATACAAATCGTGAATCAACTCATTAAGGGAATATAGGGCAACAGTATGATTACAACGAACCCTTTAAGGTTTAGTTATTACTACTGCTGTGACCACAAAAGGGACTTGGCCTGCTAAGTTATTTTTTCGCACGAACTCCCGTACGGGTCATGCTAAACATGAGACGACAAACGCGTACACTCATTTGCACGGCTGACGTGCGTTCGCACACATTGGGTAGCAGTACGTTGTCATTCGCTCTGGTGGCATTTCTCCCATTACACGTACACACTATCCCGATAATCTCCGTCGTCTTCCTGACGCTGAGGCTTTCCTTTTTGTTCCTGAAGTCGCTTGTGTGTGGTATATCACTCACAAACGAAACTGTCTGTTATACAACACTAGTAATGGAAGGTCAAATTTAAGACGGGTGTAAACTTAACCTTTTCCACCTAAAAAAAATCTGACAACACATGAGCATTCACCGGTAAAAAGTAAGCTGTTCCTTACAGAAAAGTTACAGTAACAAAATAATTTGTCAGAGAAAACTGTGTCTTTTGGATAGTAGAATTCAAAAGCTTGTCTTCTGAACAGGCAAAAATCGAATAGTAACGGTTCACTGGTTTCGATCCGACACATACGTGGTAAGTCTTGACGAGGAAAAATATGTCCTCGGCAGCAGAGAGGTGGTATGAACTATGTTGAACTTCGACGCTTACGTCTGTAACCAGTGTGGGTCGGTTTTTACTAATGAGGTGTCCATTCAACCTACCAGTGATTAATTGTACCATTAAACATTAATAACATTCTTTTCGGTCTCCAAACTCGTTTTCCACTGCTTTGTGTTATCTAACTTGAAATCTCCAAAACGACCTTGGTTGGAAACGTTTACTTTTGATCCATCCGATTAGTCTTATCACAGGCTTTCACCTGGTGTACTGTCCGGAAACTTGATGTATAACTGACAATTTTTCTTGAATTGCTAGCGGAGCCATATTATAGCGTCTCAGAAGCATATTAAATGGACGGCGTCACTTTTTCCAACTTGTTAGAAGGAGCAGTCATTGTTACAAATGACACGGACTTTCGACATAATGCAATGCCTTGATTTAGGTGCCCAAAGGACAAGACTTGTGTCCATTGTAGCACAATAAAACTGACCCATAATCAGCACATTACACAGTTGGTCGTAAAGACCTCTGTCTGTCACAGAATGAGCTGTTTTTCAATTCCGACCCTCACTATCCTGCTAAGAATCATGTAAACACCATCTATAACCTATTGTGGAGTTACGCAAATGTGCACATGCGGATTCACCATTGTGATTAAATTGACTGTGTGTAGGAAAGTAATTGACCTCGTGTTGTAATGACAGAATATACTTTTGGGTGCTAAGTCTTCAAGCCGTTCTGAAATTTGAGACAGTATATTATTGGTTGGTAAATTTACCCATCCGAACCCCGGCTGACCTTGACCCAGGTTTAATTAATTTTGGAAGGTAGCCTCTCAGGTCAATATGTGGGAAAGAGCATTCCTCCGGATTATCAACTAAACTGTGTATGTGATACTTCACAGTCGCTAGGAAGAGGGATATTTTTTTAAAAGGTACTCTACTTATGAGACCTGAAACCAGCAAGTGGCATGTGATAGTAACTGTCATTGTGTTTGGCAAGAAGTGGTAACTATTGGTGAAGTGAATGGAGCTGTTGATAAGCAGGTGACGAGAAGACACTTAAATTGTTTTAATCTACAAAATATTTGAATGACACCGGAAAAACTCACTTGCCGCTTCAAACTTCATTGAGACCACTGCTGTGCACATAGCGCACAAATTCAAGGCTGTATTGCCCCATGGATTGTTCGCTTTCAATTTCTGTACCCCTGTACTTCCAACACACAACTTTGTCACACGTGAGCTATCCCCTGTTCCCTTTGAAATAACTGCAACTTCGGAATGAAGTCTACAGAGGTTTAAGCAAAAATTCCCCCGGAAATTGTGCACGAAATACTCAGTATGGTCAAAGCTGTCTGACGTTTTCTGATACATATTTATCTTACAAGCGCTGTCCGTGCACTAAGTTATGTGCCACAAATTGGACTAAGTACATGTGGCCCAATTAGTATCAGATAAAAACTTTACTGTCACAGACCCACGTTCCTAGAAACCCTTCAAGAAAGTCGCCAAATTTCCAATAAGGAGAAGAACGGTAAATGAAATCAGATGGAATACTTGGTAGGAACAATTACTTTGACAGGTCCCACAGGTAGTTCCATTATCGTGGCCGTGTTCGTCTGACTCAGTGATCGTGTTCTCAGCCTGTATAAAAACATGGAAGACTGAAGGTGTAGCCACATTTCGTACTACTCATGCAAATGGTCGGCTTAGGTTTCAGTGTCTTTGTTTCGGCAACTGAACGCCGATCATGGGTAAGCCGAGGTAACTTTACTGGCTGTTGGGATATGAAGATCGGGTCAGTCCTGTAAACATTTGAAAACTGTGGGCAGGTATGGATAAAATGGTCTGTTATTTGCAAGGACAGTTCGAAACACGTAAGCTGAGCTACTGGCCTAAGTCGATGAAGTGCACTGACAATATCGTACGAGTGCTACACTGAAGAGATACACTGTAGTACCCAGTAATCTCACTTGTAGCACTGTCCCACTGAGATGAGGCATTGTCTTCTAACATTGGACAACATCGCACTTTTCTAGGCAGATCCTACTGTTCGTTTTCTGGTCAACACATTCACCACGTTGGAGCTCTATTGAAGATATCTGGGATTATCACTATCGCAAAGTGATCACGCGAGCTCCTGTGTGACCTCACTAGCCCCAAAGGTGGTTTGCAAAAGGCTTGTAACGTTACATTTATCGGTTGTATCCACGGAGTAATCGAATCGTTTCCCTCAGCTGCTGCGCCTCTTTTTGCTCTCAAACTGTTTACAAAAACATTTCTCAGCCTCTTCTGTGGTTGTGGTCGACGCTTGCTCGTTCGCAGACCACCCACAATGGCGACTGACCGAGTTCAGTCCACCAGCAATGGGAAACGCAACAGCTAAAAAAAATCTAATTCACACCTGCCTGCAACCCCGCAAGCCATGGCCTTGTGGCCTAATGGATAAGTGTTTGAACCACAGTCAGCTGATTATTCAAGGGTCATGAGTTCGGTTATGCGGCATGCGTGGCGCCGATGATAACCCAATAGGTCGGGAGAACTGCCACACTACTCTGATGGTGATTACTGTGACCAACTGTTTTCAGACTAATCAAGATCACTAGGCATGTAATTACGACGTGCTCTGATAAAAAAGTTATTAAGACTAATGTCTATACTTATTATTGGCGTTGGTTGCTTTTATTGTACTTAGCCTATAGTATTCTATTCTGAGGAAGGGGATTGGTCTAGTGGAGATATCAACAGAAAATCAGAGGATTAACGCAATGGACAGAAAACAGTCACTATACAATGTTCACTGGAAATAGTAATCCACCTCTATAGCGTAAGTTAATATATCATTTAAAACCGGCGAATTTTTAGGGCATCTCCTGCTTCAGGTCATAATACATATTATCATGATGACAGGTGCGGAATAGCAAGTCAAATATTTGTTTACAGTATAGTCGTGCAAATTAATCTGGCAGCAAGGAAGATTAACAAATTTTGTAATTTCTCAGAGTTGGTGGGTTAGTGGAATGGCATGGCGGTCCAGCAATAAACATAGTTCCTCACCATCATTATCGTGAGTGACTAGGCTTTGATGTCCGGTCGAGAACTCCTGTTGTCTTCTCATCCGATTCGTGAAGCTTCTCTCAGTATTGTGTTGTATTTGCTTGCAGTCCAGCTTGATGTCCGCAAAGAACGAACCGAGTCTGACACTAATTAGGAACTAATTTGGAACCTAAGTGGCCGTGTGAATTGGATTAACAACCCCAGGAAATGCTCCTCGCACAGCAGGCGCTGATTATTTGTGAAGCACACCACATGAACCACAGTAAATCTCTCTGATTCATAGGAGGAAGAAATTGTTCACCTGTCAACCGTAAACAACACTACTACGCAAGATTCCTACTGTTAACAATGATTGCGGCACTCAAGAAATCCGATCACTTTTTCCCTTCTATGTATGCGTTAAAAGAACTTGAACATAAGAAATAAAGGTGACTTAAGAAAATCTACTGTTTATATTTAAGATGCTTACACAATTATCCATATATAAAAGTTATTAACATTCTAAGTATGTACGAAAGAGTCCATGATCATGGCGAACACTCAGGTAATCATCTCATGATACCTACAGAGCTGAAATACGAAAAAAAACTGACAAGATGCATCGGTTAATTTATTGTGATTAATTGCGGGCAACTCCCGAAAGCGCTTTCAAAGTTAGTATTATTTTTAATTCCTCGTAATGTGGTCGTAATGTCAGGCTAGTTTCGTAAGATAATCTCGATCGAAAGGTTACTGCAATGGCCTTCAGCATCGTTTTTTGTCTGTTAAGTAGAATTACATCTTGAAATTGTCTGACTGTTAATTTCTGTTATTGGTTTCGAAAAAAACCGAGATCAATACATCATTTATTCTTTTACGTCATAATAATTATCATCTAGTGAACAAGAAGGATCAGACTGTGCTATTGGTGAATAGTCATAAAGAAACACGTGTTGAGATATTGGAATAATTGAGAACATTGAGAAAACCTCTATGAACAATCAAGCAGAGCATGACGTTTTCTACACACGAACCTTACAGTGGCAATGATACTGTTTCGGGCTGATAATTATATGCCGAAGTCGGCATTAAGTTCGTTGTGTTGCTGAAACACGTCATTTTTGTCCATTTGTTGACTGAACTTACATTACTGAAGTTTTTGGCTCAAAACCATACATCTACATTTTAAAGAATACAAAAGCTACACATTTAAAAAACCTTAGAACAAGAATCAACTGTGAACTCTGTGTAAAGTATTCTACGCACTGAATTGAAACACATTTGTCGATTTATGCTGCAACTTGATACTGTGATGTTATGGAGAACACAATAAGGAAGATACTTCTGAATGAGGAAGATAAACAGCGACTACAGGTTCATCGATTCTAATGAGCACAATATCTTTCTCTTTCCGAAATGATTAAGCAATCTAAATAATCTTCACATGCGGTTGTGGTTATGCGCTTGGATATGACTGACCGACCATATCTAGTACGAGGTTAACACACTAGTTTCCCAAGCACGAGGGTAGCGGCATGAGTTCCGATTCTGCAGAGTATATGCGCTACTGATGAGCTTCAATAAGGAGGAGACTCGAGTTCAGTGATTCTTTACGAAGTTAGGCACCCGAAATGTTTGTCTGAAATGCAAAGATTGCAATCGACTGTGGGTGATGTTCAACCTGAATACAGTCAACTGAGGTTGCCATGGACGTCTCAGCAACCGTCATTCACTTAGCCTCTAATCAAAAACCGCCATTTATTCTATTCCACGTTCGGTCTCCAGTTATTCTCAACGCACCCCTATCGTGCACAAGATGCTAGTCAACAATTTATCACATTTCACACTAACAGTGTTAATTTGACCGGAAATGAATGGTTTCCGATTTCATCTATTAACGGCTAGCGGTATCAGCCTCGCTGAAGATTATTCCATCTGTTCTGTCATACGTGTAATTGATAGCCTGCTCACTGTGTTCATTCTGTTAGATTGTTCATACCTTTGGTCTGGTGGACTGACCGCCAGTGCTCCAGTAGACTAAGATAAATCGACAATAATTATGAACATCCGGAACACTATTGCAAGGTTGGAAGCGCCACGTTCTTGACATATTTTGCACTTTGAGTTCAATAACATTTAGAGTAAATATCACTGGAATAAGTCTTTTAGCTCGACCTGTTGACGGTATGGTCACAGCAAACTACTTCCTTCTAGTGAGTTGGCCAGACTGTAACTCGTACATGAACACAACCGCTGTCACCCCGCAGTGTTGGATTGTTCGTGCCACAACCAACTCGGCCACCCCGATCGCTCTACGTACGAGTTTACCATCCAGTTCCTCAAGGTCAAATCGTGGTTTACCAACCTGTCTTCCACACTCCAGCTGTCATCAAACGTTTGGCCTTGTGTGCCAGAATATGGAGCACGATAGCAACGCACTAAATCACACGAACCTCATACACACAGGTGAGAGTGAGAAACGATGAGTTGGATGACTTGCAGACAAGTGCTGCAGTTTGGTAATATTTAGTTTTCATCTCGTCAACTGTTAAAAAAGAATAAGGTGAATATGTACCAAAACGCCAGACAAGAAAAAGCTAACGAAATGAATGCGGACAGTTGGCTGAAATGCTCAGTGTGATCAGGATAAACCGATAACCTTCATTATTGTCTTATACGCATATAAGACTGTTTATCCTAAGTTAATCAGCAGAACTGCGGTGGTCATCTGTTGTTCACGGTCGTTGGTGTTGTTGTACAATACTGTGATATGCAAACGCTGCTTGTCATGTTACAATGAAAGGTGTGGAAATTTTTGTAGACAGCATATGATCGGGGAGAAGAAACTCGGTTACAGTTACAGCTGCCGAGACTCACGGTGTGTGCATGAAAATGAGATGAGGTTCTCTCGTGCTAAACATTTCAGATTTCGGATTACTTGCGTTTTGTCTTTCATAGACTGGAGCTAAACGATGAATTTGAGATCATTTTGGCTTGAAGATTTTTGAGTGGATATGAGTGAGAGTGATTGTTTAATTAGTTTTGATCTGCTCATCTTCTTTATGTCGTGGTATAAGTGAATGTAGTCAAATATGCTTACCCCATGAATTCATCGTGCTGCTGATAAGCTAAGTTTCCCACTACCGAGAGTTGAACCCTGTTCCAAATTTTTAGGAGACAACTGTGTTGATTGTGTAGGCTGGGTTAACTCGAGTATAGTGTTTCGTCTTGCAAATGACTAGTTGAAAGTTTACGTAAAGTCGCCAGCTGCG
The DNA here is from genome assembly GCA_013368495.1 of Paragonimus heterotremus. Classification (NCBI taxonomy): domain Eukaryota; kingdom Metazoa; phylum Platyhelminthes; class Trematoda; order Plagiorchiida; family Troglotrematidae; genus Paragonimus; species Paragonimus heterotremus. The sequence goes on from LUCH01001614.1 coordinate 70,802, forward strand.
ATACCTATGAGTGATATTCAGCTTATGTAGTCCGAACCCTTGACTACTTACTGTACCCAGTAAAATATCTAATGACTTCAATGAATTCTACCGTTTCAACTTGGTCTACAGTGTCTAGTGCTGAGGCAACCGGTTGGAGGTAACGGGATGATTGGTGTCTCTTCTCAGGTAAACCGGATAACCTAAGAACTACTCACGACCGAGTGTGACCGTGCGTTTACATTTGATAATTCGGCAGAGCTTAATGTGAGATTAATGGTGCACCAATCAACAGATTTTCCCCTAGAGATCGTGGGTCGGAATTCAACTCCCGATCTTACTAGGCAGATGGATTAGTGACGAGCCCCAATGAGGATGTGACGCGAGTCTGGTCTTTGTTTTTGAAGTGTGCTGGTTGGAAGGACCATGTAAATTTGTTGATCCACGAACTGAGAAAATTCGCGCGAAATACTGAGTGATTTGTACGGGCGGCCGTACCACCTTGCCCGTTCCCTCACTGATGGGTTGATGCCTCCGGGCAGGACTGTACACAGTTCAGCGGATGCTCTTTCCATATTATCAATAAAGATGCAGAGCTGTGAGATAGCGTTAACGCAAATGAACTATCTCTCTGATCTGAATTCCGTAACCAACTTGGAGATAATTGTTAAATCGCTACCGGTTAACATGCAGTACATGTGGGCAGAGATCGTGGACCGTATACTGGCATTTGGTCAGGAGCCTACTTTCGAAAAACTTCGCGAGTTTATCTCACGGAGTGCTCGGATTTTTCGTATTAGGTTCGGCCAGGTTGCCTACGACAGTGACCACAAAATCAACAAGTCCGCTGCGAATTTTGGGTCGAACAAGTTGGACACACCGAGAGATGCCGGCAAACAGGCAAGGGCCTCAACTTACAC